>JARQOD010002539.1:40648-76392 GCA_033576555.1 Oophaga sylvatica | reverse complement strand
GCATTTATGTTTATGGGGTGCCTCTGATATGAGGTATCTGAAGAAACTGTTAAGCAGTGGTGACAGACAGGAGTCTGTGTTATGTTGACCGGGGTCATTGAAAATGGAGAAAAAGCATGCTGATAGGATACCTCTGAGGAGGAGGTCTCCAGGAACCTGTGTGGTTGACGCCAACAGGTAACGGTCTTGACAACCGTGTTATGCTGGTCGGGACCAGAGGGAACTGTTCATGAGAGAGAAAGACTGTTTTTTTTTTCTTTTGTTGGATGCCTCTGAGGAGGAGGTGTCCGGAAACCTGCGTGGCCAACAGGTAACAGACAGGAGTTGTGGTGTACTGACGGGTCAGTGAGAGATTGTTTTGTCCTTGTGGGATGCCTCTATGAGAGAGGAGGTGTCCGGAAACCTGAGTGATCAACAGGTAACAGACAGGAGTCTGTGGTGTACTGACGGGTCAGTGAGAAACTGTTTTTTCCTTTGTGGGATGCCTCTATGAGAGAGGAGGTGTCCGGAAAATCTCTCTGGCTGAGAGTGTAACAGACAGGAGTCTGTGTTGTGCTGACGGGTCAGTGAGAAACTGTTTTTTTTTTCTGGAACACGTGTGAGGTGTTTGCTGTGGCTCGGAGGAGTCATGAAAGTGACAAGCGGCTGGCTGTGACTCGTGGGGTCACGAAGGTGACAAGCGGCAAGACAGCGCAGCATGCAGAGACTTGTGGTAGCAGGAGCTACAGTGACTGTTGCAGCAAGAAGTTCTGCAGCAGCCGGAGCTGCTTAGGAGTAGCATCTGGAGGTGCTGGTTGTTGGTGGCTGCAACGAAGCGGTGGCAGTACCAGCAGGAGCTGGTGTGGTAAAAAGGACAGTGTGAACCGAGGCACACAAACTCTTAACCCCTTCACCCCCAAGGGTGGTTTGCACGTTAATGACCGGGCCAATTTTTACAATTCTGACCACTGTCTCTTTATGAGGTTATAACTCTGGAACGCTTCAACGGATCTTCGCGATTCTGAGACTGTTTTCTCGTGACATATTGCACTTCATGTTAGTGGTAAAATTTCTTTGATATAACTTGCGTTTATTTTGAAAAAAACGCAAATATGGCGAAAATTTTTAAAATTTTGCAATTTTCAAACTTTTAATTTTTATTCCCTTAAAACAGAGAAATATATCACACAAAATAGTTAAGAAATAACATTTCCAACATGTCTACTTTACATCAGCACAATTTTGGAACCAAAATTTTTTTTTGTTAGGAAGTTATAAGGGTTAAAAGTTGACCAGCGATTTCTCATTTTTACAGCAAAATTTACAAAGCCATTTTTTTTAGGGACCACCTCACATTTGAAGTCACTTTGAGGAGTCTATATGGCAGAAAATACCCAAAAGTGACACCATTCTAAAAACTGCACCCCTCAAGGTACTCAAAACCACATTCAAGAAGTTTATTAACCCTTCAGGTGCTTCACAGTAACTAAAGCAACGTGGAAGGAAAAAATGAATATTTTACTTTTTAGCCACAAAAATTATCTTTTACAAACTTTTTTTTTATTTTCACAAGGGTAAAAGGAGAAAATGGACAGATAAGGTTGTTATGCAATTTCTCCTGAGTACGCCAATACCCCATATGTGGGGGAAAACCACTGTTTGGGCACACGGCAGAGCTCGTAAGGGAAAGAGCGCCGTTTGACTTTTTCAAACTAAAATTGGCTGGAATTGAGATTGGATGCCATGTCGCGTTTGGAGAGCCCCTGATGCCCTAAACAGTGGAAACCCCCCACAAGTGACACCATTTTGGAAACTAGACCCCCTAAGGTACTTATCTAGATCTGTTGTGAGCACTTTGAACCCTCAAGTGTTTCACAAAAGTTTATAAAGCCTGGGTGTGAAAAAAAAAAAATCAATTTTCCCAAAAATGATTTTTTTAGTCCCAAATTTTTGAATTTTCCCAAGGAAATTGGACCCCAAAAGTTGTTGTCCAATTTGTCCTGAGTATGCTGATACCCCATATGTGGGGGGGGAAACTGTTTGGGTGCACGGCAGGGCTTGGAAAGAAGTAGTAACGTTTTGGAATGCAGACGTTAATGGGGGTCATGTTCCGTTTGCAGTGCCCCAGATGAGCCTAAACAGTGGAAACCCCCCACAAGTGACCCCATTTTGGAAACTAGACCCCCTAAGGAACTTATCTAGATCTTTGGTGAGCACTTTGAACCCCCAAGTGCTTCACACAAGTTTACAATGCCCGGGCATGAAAATAAAAAATCCTATTTTTTTCCCACAAAAATTATCTTTTAGTCACTAATTTTTTATTTTCCCAAGGGTAACAGGAGAAATTGGACCACATAAGTTGTTGTACAATTTGTCCTGAGTACGCTGATACCCAATATGTGGGGGGGAACCACTGTTTGGGCGCACGGCAGAGCTCGGAAGGGAAGGAGCACCATTTGACTTTTTCCAACCAAAATTGGCTGGAATTGAGTTTGGATGCTATGTTGCATTTGGAGAGCCCCTGATGTGCCTAAACAGTGGAAACCCCCCACAAATGACCCCATTTGGGAAACTAGACCCCTAAGGAACTTATCTAGATTTTTGATGAGCAATTTGAACCCCCAAGTGCTTCACACAAGTTTATAACGTAGAGCCGTAAAATTTAAAAATCATATTTTTTCCACAAAAATGATCTTTTCACCCCAATTTTTATTTTTCCAAGGGTAACAAGACTCCAAAAGTTATTGTGCAATTTGTCCTGAGTGCGCTGATACCCCATATGTGGGGGTAAACCACTGTTTGGGTGCATGGCAGAGTTTGGAAGGGAAGGAGCGCCGTCTGACTTTTTCAACGCAGAATTGGCTGGACGCCATGTCGTGTTTGGAGAGCTCCTGATCTGCCTAAACAGTGGAAACCCCCATAAATGACACCATTTTGGAAACTAGACCCCTCAAGGAACTTATCTAGATGTGTGGTGAGAACTTTGAACCCCCAGGTGTTTCACTAAAGTTTATAACGTACAGCCGTAAAATAAAAAAATCTTTTTTTTTTTTTACAAAAATGATTTTTTCGCCCCCAATATTTTATTTTCACAAGGGTAACAGAAGAAATTGGAACCCAAAGTTGTTGTCCAATTTGTCCTGAGTACACTGATACCCAATATGTGGGCGAAAACTACTGTATGGGCACACGTCGGGGCTCGGAAGGGAAGTAGTGACGTTTTGGATTGCAGACTTTGATGGAATGGTCTGGGGGCATCATGTCACATTTGGAGAGCCCTTGATGCACCTAAACAGTGGAAACCCCCCACAAGTGACCCCATTTTGGCAAATAGACCCACAAGGAACTTATCTAGATGTGTGGTGAGCACTTTGAACCCCAAAGTGCTTCACAGAAGTTTATAACGCACAGCCGTAAAATAAAAAAATCTTGTTTTTTTTACAAAAATGATTTTTTCGCCCCCAATATTTTATTTTCACAAGGGTAACAGGAGAAATTGGACCCAAAAGTTGTTGTCCAATTTGTCCTGAGTATGCTGATGCCCAATATGTGGGAGAAAACTACTGTATGGGCGCACATCAGGGCTCGGAAGGGAAGTAGTGACGTTTTGGATTGCAGACTTTGATGGAATGGTCTGGGTGCGTCATGTCGCATTTGGAGAGCCCTGATGCGCCTAAACAGTGGAAACCCCCACAAGTGACCCCATTTTGGAAAATAGACCCCACAAGGAACTTATCTAGATGTGTGGTGAACACTTTGAACCCCGAAGTGCTTCACAGAAGTTTATAACGCACAGCCGTAAAAATAAAAAATCTTTTTTTTCTTTTGCAAAAATGATTTTTTCGCCCCAATATTTTATTTTTACAAGGGTAACAGGAGAAATTGGACCCCAAAAGTTGTTGCCCAATTTGTCCTGAGTACGCTGATACCCAATATGTGGGAGAAAACTACTGTATGGGTACACGTTGGGGCTCGGAAGGGAAGTAGTGACGTTTGGATTGCAGACTTTGATGGAATTGTCTGGGGGCGTCATGTCACATTTGGAGAGCCCCTGATGCGCCTAAACAGTGGAAATCCCCAACAAGTGACCCCATTTTGGAAAATAGACCCCACAAGGAACTTATCTAGGTGTGTGGTGAGCGCTATGAAGCCCCAAGTGCTTCACAGAAGTTTATAATGTACAGCAGTAAAAACAAAAAAATATTTTTTTTTGTACAAAAATGATATTTTCGCCCCCAGTTTTTTATTTTCTCAAGGGTAACAGAAGAAATAGGACAAATTGCACAATAACTCTTGGGGTCCAGAGTACGCTGATACCCCATATGTGGGGATAAACTACTGTTTGGACGCATGGCAGAGCTCAGAAGTGAAGGAGCACCGTTTGACTTTTTCAACGCAGAATTGGCTGGAATTGAGATCAGACGCAATGTCACATTTGGAGAGCCCCTGATGTGCCTAAACAGCGGAAACCCCCCAATTCTAACTCCAACCCTAACCCCAACACACCCCTAACCCTAGTCCCAACCCTAACCACAAACCTAACCCTAACACACCCCTAATCCCAACCCTAACCCTAATCCTAACTTTAGCGCCAACTCTAACCCTAACTTTAGCCGCAACCCTAACCCTAATGGGAAAATGGAAATAAATACATTTTTTTAATTTTATTATTTTTCCCTAACTAAGGGGGTGATAAAGGGGGGTTTGATTTACTATTTATAGCGGGTTTTTATGATTGGCAGCTGTCACGCTAAAAGACGCTTTTTATTGCAAAAATAGTTTTTTGCATCGCCACATTTTGAGAGCTATAATTTTTGCATATTTTGGCCCACAGAGTCATGTGAGGTCTTATTTTTTGCGGTACGAGTTGACGTTTTTATTTGTACCATTTTTGAGCAGGTGACATTTTTTGATCGCTTTTTATTTCGATTTTTGGGAGGTTAGAATGAACAAAAATCAGCAATTCATGAATTTCTTTTGGGGGAGGCGTTTTTATTGTTCCGCGTGTGGTAAAATTGATAAAGCAGTTTTATTCTTCGGGTCAGTACGATTATGGCGATGCCTCATTTATATCATTTTTTTATGTTTTGGCGCTTTTATAGAATAAAAACAATTTTATATAAAAAATAATTATTTTTGCATCGCTTTATTCTGCGAGCTATAATTTTTTTATTTTTTCGCTGATGATGCTTTGTTGCGGCTCGTTTTTTGCGGGACAAGATGAAGTTTTCAGCGGTACCATGTTTATTTATATCGGTCTTTTTGATCGCGCGTTATTCCACTTTTTGTTCGGCAGTATGATGATAAAGCATTGATTGTTTGCTTCGTTTTTTTTTTTTTTTAAGGGGTTCACTAAAGGGGTTAACTAGTGGGACAGTTTTATAGGGGGGGTCGTTACGGACGCGGCGATACCAAATATGTGTTCTTTTATTGTTTTGTTTTTTTTATTTACAGGAAGAAATGAATTTATTGGGGAATATTTTTTTTTTTATTATTTATTTATTTTGGATTTTTTTTTATAACATGTTTATTTTTATTTTTTTAACTTTTTTACTTTGTCCCAGGGTGGGACATCACTGTATTTTATCAAATCGCTGGTGTGACAGTGTGCACAGCACACTGTCACACCAGCGATCGCTCAGGCAGTGCAGCAGCTTTTCAGTGCCTGCTCTCAGCAGGCACTGAGGAAGCCGCCTCCCTCCAGGACCCCGGCGCCATCTTGGATCCGGGTCCTGGGAGGGAGGAAGCCCTCAGAACAGCGCGATCACATCGCGCTGGTCTGAGGGTCTCAGGGGGTCGTGCAGGGAGCCCCCACCCTGCGCGATCCTCCCCTGTGCCCCCAGTACACCGCGATCATGTTTGATCGCGGTGTGCTAGGGGTTAATGTGCCGGGAGCGGTCTGTGACCGCTCCTGACACACAGTCACGGGTGTCAGCTGTGATAATCAGCTGACACCCGGCGGCGATTAGCTGCGCTCCCCTCAGGAGCAGAATGGCACGGGTTTTATGGACGGGATAGTACGTCTAATGTCAGAGAGGGTTTAAAGGGCCAGTACACGCCCTAAGTAAAAGACACTGTCTAAGGGTACTGTGTGGACTGGGGCCTGTAAGAGCCGTGGTGTGTTCCCCAGTGATGGGTGGTGTCCCTAAAAGGGGAGGAGTCCCAAAAGGGGGGCGACAACCCAAAACAGGGATGGTTACCCAAAAGGGGGAGGAGTCCCAAAGGGGGCGGTAACACAAATTGGGATTGTGGCCCAAAAGTGGGTGGAGTCTCAAAAGGGGGTGGTAGCCCAAATCAGTAAAGTTGCCCAAAAGGGGGCGGAGTCCCAAAAGGGAGCGGTAACCCAAATTGGGATGGTGGCCCAAAAGGGGGCGGGGTCCCAAAAGGGGGCGGTAACCCTATTGGGATGGTGGCCCAAAAGGGGGTGGAGTCTCAAAAGGGGGTGGCAACCCAAAAGGGGATGGTGGCCCAAAAGTGGGTGGAGATTCCAAAAGGGTGTTATGCTGGTATACCACCGAACTTAGTGTACCCCTATGAGAGGAAGCGGGACTTCATGTTATTTGAAAAGGCATGGGAAGTTGATAAAGTGTGTTGTTGTTCAGAGGAGGGAGCCCCATCACAGCAGGTGGCTGTAGTGGTTCCTTGTCGTGTGATGTGTGAAAAGAAGGTAACACCTAATAGCGATAGTCCAGAGTTTCAGGTGACCGGGAGAAAGTGTGGGTCAGACCAACTCGGGGACTTGGAGGTGACAAGACGTGTGACTGTGAGAAACGGTATAGCTCCAGGAAAGGGGGCAGAGACCTGTCTAAGGGGGAACGCGTTGTTTCAGGACGACAGGGGGAGTGGGAGTGACTTCAATGCAGACTGTGACTCGACCGCAAGGGAAAGTGAGTGCAGTAAGCTGGAGCTCTCTGAGGTTACCGAGAGTCGTGAGACAGTAGAAACTGCGGATACAGGAACGAGCGGAACTCTGGAGAGGCAGAGTGGGTGTAGGCAAGAGTGCCCAGCTGAAAATGTAATTAAAGAGGTGATGGTGCGACATGTACTGGCTAAAAGAGAGCAGGACAATGAGAGAGAGCTGTTTAAAGAAACAGTGAAAGAGACAGTCGAGCGAGAAAGGGTCCTGAGACAAATGATTGAGCACAAAGTGGAGGAGCTGGAGAAGGAAGTCTCTAAGCTTAGAAATCATCTGTCAGCGTGTAAGAGTATGAACAAGGCTCTATGGAGAGAGACGGAGGTGCTCAGAGAGGCCCAAGAAAAACATCAGCAGGAGTGTCGCTGCTTGGCAGAAGAGCGAGATGAAGTTCTCCGAGAGCTCAAGATGGAAGAGGAGACTGGTGCCCAGCTCCAGAAATCTATGGAAGAAGAAATCCAGCAAGGGAAGTGCCATGCAGATGGGCACACAAGGGAGAGCGATGTCTTGGAAAACTGTACTAATACTCAGGACGAGGAGGTCCAACAGTCTGTCCAAGAAGGTGACGGGTCGGGTTTCAAGTGTGTAATAGAGATACCCAAAGACCTGCTAGACGTGTGTGCCAGTGAGGAGGTGCATGAGGCCTTTAGAAAGGCGGTAGAAGCATGTAGTGTGAACTGGGTGCCAGAGATGAAACAGTTAGTCATACTGTCGACTAAGGAAGTTACACTGAAGCGAGTGGCTGTCCTGAGAGACATGCATCTACAATGCCTCCGAACGAAACAGATGATCATGTGGAGGAATAAAGAAGCCGCTCGACGTTTGGAGCAAGCAAGAAAGGCTCAAAATCAGCTTGGATTGGTGGAAGGCATCATTCAAGTGCCCAGAGGTCTGGTGAAGAAAGTAATCGGAAGACTTGGGAAAGTGATGCAGGAGATGGTGAATAAGTCCGGTGTGACGAGAGTCAGGATTCCGGCTGATGACGAAGTCCAGGTCAGGGGTGAAGATGGGATGGTTCCATTCCTCGTTGTCGGGTCCAGGGAGAGCCTTGGGAATCCGGATGCTCCTGGAGTATCGTGTGTCATACTTGAGAGAAGTAGAGCAGCTACGACTGGAGAGGGAGCAGGTCAACAGAGAGCTGCAGGAAATGGAAAGAAGATGGCCGCCACCTTCAATCCGTAGTGTTGAGAGGCAAAGAGCGCCTGATGGAAGAGGTAGAAATAGTGATGCCTCAGTTAGCTCAGTGATGAGTGACCTAAGCAGGAGAACCTGTGGTGGACGAGCTGAAAAGGACTCAGACCAGACAGGACGTATGGGTGCAGGGGAATTGCGATGCCGTACTGACCGCTGGGGAGGTGGGTGGTCTGACAGAGGGCCTGACTTAGCCAGACGGTTTGACTGGCAGAGACGACCGAGAAGGATCTCTGGTCGGGTAACAAGTGTTCAACCCACAAGTTTGAACAGAGGGGGAGGTATGTGGTGTAGTGACCCCTGATGCAGCTAGGGGGCACTGTGTATGCTCCTCGAGATATGCATGGAAGCATGGTTTGTGTTGTGGTAAAGGACCTGTGATGAGGTCATGACCAGGTGACCTAACCATGTGATCCTGACCTCATCTGTGGGTGGGGTTACACCTATGTGCATGGAAGCATAGTTTGTGTTGTGGTAAAGGACCTGTGATGAGGTCATGACCAGGTGACCTAACCATGTGATCCTGACCTCATCTGTGGGCGGGTTTACGCCTATGTAACGAAGTGTGCTTGGCACCTGTTAGAGAGTGTGTGGGAGTCTGGCAGTGTGGACAGACTTCCATGCGTCCAGGCGGGACATTACAGAGAGGTCTCTGTGTCTGAGTGAGGCTCCAGGCTGGAGCTGAAGCATTGAAGATTTGTATTGCATGTGACTGTGAGGTTTATGATGTAATAAACCTAAGGACTTTTTGCATAAGTGTCTCCTGATTTACCTCTGAAGCAGCCGAGTGAGTGAAACCTTACACCACCCTCTGCTTTCTATCACTAAGCCAGTTACTTACACACGTTTTTCCCCCAGACCCAGCATTCTCGTTTTGTGTACCTACCTCTTCTGTGGCACGGTATCAAACTCTTTAGAAAAATCAAGATATACCATGTCCAATGACACCTTGGTCCAGTCTATAGCTTTCCTCTCTTCATAAAAACTGATTAGATTGGTTTGACAGGCGATTCCTCATAAACCCAAGCTGATATGGAGTTAAACAGTTAATCTCATTGAGATAATCCAAAATAATATCCCTCAGAAACCCTTCAAATATTTTACCAACAATAGAGGTTAGACTTACTGGCCTATAATTTGGAAGGTTCACTTTTAGAGCCCTATTTGAATATTAGTACCACATTTGCTATGCGCCAGTCCTATGGAACAGACCCCGTCGCTATAGAGTCCCTAAATCTAAGAAATAATGTTTTTTCTATTACATTACTTAGTTCTCTTAGTACTCGTGTGTGTATGACATCAGGACACGGAGATTGATCTATTTTAATCTTATTTAGCTAGTTTCGCACCTCTTCTTGGGTTAGATTGGTGACCCTTAATATAGGGTTGTCTCTTGGCATTTCACCTAGCATTTTATTTTCCATTGTGAATACCATGGAGAAGAAGGTGTATTATTACTGCCATCATCTACTACCATTTTTTCCTCACAATTTTTTAAGGGGCTTACACTTTCACTTTTGATTCTTTTACTATTGATATAGCTGAAGAACAGTTTGGGATTAGTTTTACTCTCCTTAGGAATGCGCTTCTCTATTTCTTTTTTGGCAGCTTTAATTAGTTTTTTAGATAAAGTATTTTTCTCCCTATAGTTTTTTAGAGTTTCAACAGTGTCATCCTGCTTTAGTAGTTTAAATGCTTTTTTTTTTACTGTTAATTGCCCCTCTTACTTCTTTGTTTTGCCACATTGGGTTATTCCTATTTCTTGTCCTTTTATTTCCACAAGGTATAAACCACTTACAGTGCCTATTTAGGATGTTCTTAAACATTTTCCATTTATTATCTGTATTCTTATTTCTGAGGACATTGTCCCAGTCAACCAGATTAAGGGCATCTGTAAGCTGGTCAAACTTTGCCTTCCTAAAGTTCAGTGCTTTTGTGACTCCCTGACAAGTCCCCCTAGCGAAAGACAAGTGAAACTGTACAACGGTACAACTGTGAAACGGTACGAAGATACACATCTTTCCTATACAATATTGTGGTCGTTATTTCCTAAATGCCCGACAACCTGCAGATTTGTTATTCTGTCAGGTCTATTAGATAGTATTAGGTCTAAAAGTGCTGCTTCTCTGGTTGAATTCGCCACCAATTGTGAAAGATAATTTGTCTTGGTTATTAGCAGAAGCATGTTGCCTTTTTGGGTTTGGCAAGTCTCTGTTTCCCAGTTAATATCCGGGTAGTTAAAGTCCTTCATAACAAGGACCTCATTATGGGTTGCAGCTTCATCTATCTGCCTTAGTAGTAGACTTTCCATGATTTCTGTTGTATTTGGGGGTTTGTAAAAGACCCCAATGAGAATTTTGTTACTATTTTTCCCTCTATGTATTTCGACCCATATGGACTCAACATCCTCATTCCCTTCGCTAATATCCTCCCTTAAATTGGACTTTAGACAAGACTTTACATAAAGACAAACCCTCCTCCTATCCGATTTTTACGATCCTTTTTAAACAGACTGTAATCCTGTAAGTTAACTGCCCAGTCATAGCTTTCATCTAACCATGTCTCGGTTATTCCCACTATGTCAAAGTTACCTGTATATATTTCTGCTTCTAGTTCTTCCATCTTGTTTGTCAGGCTTATGGCATTTGTGAGCATGCAGTTTAGAGGATTTTGTTTTGTGCCAATCTCCTCCCTGTGGATTGTTTTAGAAATTTTCTTACCTCCCTTTCGTGTATGTCTTGGGTCTTCTTTGTGCGACTCATATCCTTCATATTCTACTTTTCCTTGCACTCCACGTTTGGTCAGAACGTTGTTTCGTGTATGCTGGACTCCACAATACAGGATATGGTGAGCTGTCAAAAAAACTCTTTCTCCTAGGGATGAGGAGACCATGCATTCCAGGATTGGGAAGAGGGGGTCATGCATACCGGGTGTTATGTTTCGGTAGCTGAGGAGTGCAGGTAAAAAAGGCAATACACCAGAGCAGTTGGAATCTATGAGATTGCAGTACCCTGACTGACCACCACAACTAGAGGCAGCCGTGGAGCGTTCCTACGTTGGTCCTAGACGCCTCGTCACAGCCTGAGAAACTAACTACACCTAAAGATAGAAATAGGAAAGCTATCTGCCCCGGAGCAGAACCCCAAAGATAATAGAAAGCCCCCAAACATGTAATGGCGGTTAGACAAGAGGAAATACAGACACAGAAAGAAAATAGTATGAGCAAACGCTGGGGCCCAAACTATCTAAATAGAAAAGGACAGGAAGGGTACTTACTGCAATCCCAGAAAACCCTGAAAAGCACCAACTCTACTAATTTCAAAATCACCTGAGATCACACGACCTCTACCACCTAAATTAGTTCTCTGGTGTAACAAAATCAAAACAGCAGCCACTGAAAAAACTGGAAAAAGCAAAAGTACAAAACTCAGTGGCTGAACTAAACAGAGAGGGCAAAAGCCCCCGGAGGAGACCCTGAAGGCCCCCACAGAAGTGCAGGACAAAATGCAAAAATACAGCACAAACACAAAAGAAGATAATGTCTTATCTGTTAGCAGGAGATGCAGACACGACACAGCAGGCTACAAGGGAAACTGGAAAGAAGGATTCAGACCAGAACAATTGATCACCGGCAACCCTGATGGGAAAATGACTCCCTTATATAAGACCAGTCAGTAACACCTGATTCCCAGTCCTCACAATCTTCACTAGCACCGCTTGTAACCACCAGAGGGAGCCTCTGCTCAGAACTCATCTCAAACCCATTCACAACACCAGGATGGGGATGAGTTGGCCATGCATACCAGGATGGGGAAGAGGGGACCATGCATACCAGGATGGTGATGGGTGCCATGTATAGCAGGATAGGGATGGGGATGGGCACCATGCATACCAGGATAGGGATGAGGAGACCATGCATACCATGATGAGGATGAGGGGGCCATGCATACCAGGATGGGGATGAGGGGCCATGCACAACAGGATGAGGGAACCATGCATACCAGGATGGGGATGGGCACCATGCATAACAGCATAGGGATGGGGATAGGCACCATGCATACCAAGATAGGGAAAGGGAGGCACCATGCATACCAGGATAGGGATGAGGGGGCCATGCATAACAGGATAGGGATGAGGGGGCCATGCATTCCAGGATAGGGATGAAGAGGCAATGAATAGCAGGATAGGAATGAGGGGGCCATGCATACCAGGATGGGGATGAGGGGGCCATGTATACCTGGATTGGGGACATATATATACCAGGATGAGGGATGTTAGTACAGAATTGACCTCATTTTTTGCCTCACTTTTTTTCTATTTTCCTCCTGTAAAACCTAGGGACATAGCTACAATATGAGGACCTGGATGGTGACATGACTAAAATATGGGGAGCTAAATATGGGGACATGACTACAATATGGGGAACTGGATGGGGACATATCTACAAAATGGGAACCTGGATGGGGCCATAACTACAATATGGGGCCATAACTACAATATGAGCACCTGGATGGGGACATAATTACAATATGGGGACCTGGATATGGGGATATGACTACACTGTGAGAATGTGAATGGATACATTACAACAATATGGGGACATGGATGGGAACATATCTACAAAATGGGGACCTGGAGGGGATACATCTACAATATGGGGATCTGGATGGGGACATAACTACATAAATGGGGACATAAATACAACATGAGGAAGGACCTGGATGGGGACATAACTACAATATGGGGACCTGGAGGGGATACATCTACAATATGGGGATCTGGATGGGGACATAACTACAATATGGGGACATAAATACAACATGAGGACCTGGATGGGGACATAACTACAATATGGGGACCTGGAGGGGATACATCTACAATATGGGGACCTGGATGTGGACATATCTACAATATGGGGACATAAATACAATATGAGGACCTGGATGGGGCCATAATTACAATATGGGGCCATAACTACAATATGAGCACCTGGATGGGGACATAACTACAATATGGGGACCTGGATATGGGTATATGACTACACTGTGAGAATGGAATGGGTACATAGCAACAATATGGGGACCTGGATGGGAACATATCTACAATATGGGGACCTGGAGGGGATACATTACAATATGTGTATCTGGATATGGACATAACTACATAAATGGGGACATAAATACAACATGAGGACCTGGATGGGGACATAACTGCAATAAGGGGACCTGGATGTGGACATAACTACAATATGGGGACATAAAGATAATATGGGGACCGGGATGGGGACATACAGTTTTGGCCAAAACTTTTGGCACCCCTGCAATTCTGTCAGATAATACTCAGTTTCTTCCTGAAAATGATTGCAATCACAAATTATTTGCTATTTTTATCTTCATTTAATTTGCTTGCAAGGAAAGAGCACAAAAGAGAATGAAGCAAAAATCAAATCCTTGATCATTTCACACAAAGCTCCAAAAATGGGCCAGACAAAAGTATTGGCACCCTCAGCCTAATACTTGGTTGCACAACCTTTAGCCAAAATAACTGCGGACAACCGCTTCCGGTAACCATCAATGAGTTTCTTACAATGCTCTGCTGGAATTGTAGGCCATTCTTCTTTGGCAAACTGCTCCAGGTCCCTGATATTTGAAGGGTGCCTTCTCCAAACTGCCATTTTGAGATCTCGCCACAGGTGTTCTATGGGATTCAGGTCTGGACTCATTGCTGTCCACCTTAGAAGTCTCCAGTGCTTTCTCTCAAACAATTTTATAGTGCTTTTGGAAGTGTGTTTTGGGTCATTGTCCTGCTGGAAGAACCATGACCTCTGAGGGAGACCCAGCTTTCTCACACTGGGCCCTACATTATGCTGCAAAATTTGTTGGTAGTCTTCAGACTTCATAATGCCATGCACACGGTCAAGCAGTCCAGTGCCAGAGGCAGCAAAGCAACCCCAAAACATCAGGGAACCTCCGCCATGTTTGACTGTAGGGACCGTGTTCTTTTCTTTGAATGCTTATTTTTTTTTCCTGTACACTCTATGTTGATGGTTTTTCCCAAAAAGCTCGACTTTTGTCTCATCTGACCAAAGAACATTCTCCCAAAACGTTTTAGGCTTTCTCAGGTAAGTTTTGGCAAACTCCAGCCTGGCTTTTTTATGTCTCGGGGTTAGTGTTGAGCATTCCGATACTGCAAATATCGGGTATCGGCCGATATTAGCTGTATCGGAATTCCGATTCCGAGTTCCGATATTTTCGTCTTATCGGATACCGGAATCGGGATGTCACTGTCACTGTCAGTGTCCGTCTGTCGGGTCTGTCAGGAGTCAGCGGCACTTACCCGGCAGAAGATCTCCGGCGGTCACGTCCTGGACTGCTTCATGGCCGCCATCCTCTTCTCCCCGGCGGTCACATGCAGTTTCTCGCGATAACTGCAGTGACTGCTGGGTAATCCCGGCCGTAAAGCAGTCAGTCCGATGACGTCACCGCCGGGGAAGCAGGTAATCAGCTGTGCTGCGTTGCAATGACAGGCTCTGCCTGTCATTGCGATGTAGCAGAGCTGGATCGTCGTGGGACTATCGTTATGGACTGCGTCGGACAGGTGGTATACTGTTGGTTTGTTTTTTTTCTTTTTTTACAGGAGATCGATGGCGTCGCAGGAATGAGAGTATAATAAAAGAAATGAAAACTGTGTTGTCTCTTTTATTTCATTAAAATACTTTTTTCTTGCTTTGTCTTTTTTTTACACATTTAATAACTTTGGGATTAATAATGGATCGGTGTCTTATTGACACCTCTCCATTATTAACCGGGCTTATTGTCACCGTGCAATCAACGGTGACAATAACCCCTTATTACCCCGCTTGCCACCGCTACAGGGCAAGTGGGAAGAGCCGGGTAAAGTGCCACAATTGGCACATCTTTTGATGCGCCAAATGTGGGGCTGCTGTAGCCTGGTATTATCAGGCTGTTGAGGGCCAAAATCCATGGGCCTTGACAGTCTTTTAATACCAGGCCGCAGCAGTCTGCATTTTACTTGGCTGGTTAACAAAAATAGGGGGGATCCCCACGCCGTTTTTTTTTCGAGGGGATCCCCTATTTTGTTAACCAGCCAAGCTAAGCAGACTGCTGTGGCCTGGTATTATCAGGCTTGCAAGGTCCATGGATATTGGATCCTTACCAGCCTGAAAAACCAGGCCTCAGCGGTCTGCTTCATCTGGCTGGTTAACAAAAATAGGGGGGACCCCACGCTAATTTTTTTCGAGGGGATCCCCTATTTTTGTTAATCAGCCAAGATATGCAGACTGCTGTGGCCTGGTATTATCAGGCTGGCAAGGTCCATGGATCTTGGCTCCTTAACAGCCTGAAAATCCAGGCCTCAGCGGTCTGCTTCATCTGGCTGGTTAACAAAATAGGGGGGACCCCACGCCAATTTTTTTCGAGGGGATCCCCTATTTTTGTTAATCAGCCAAGATATGCAGACTGCTGTGGCCTGGTATTATCAGGCTGGCAAGGTCCATGGATCTTGGCTCCTTAACAGCCTGAAAAACCAGGCCTCAGCGGTCTGCTTCATCTGGCTGGTTAACAAAAATAGGGGGGACCCCACGCCAATTTTTTTCGAGGGGATCCCCTATTTTTGTTAATCAGCCAAGATATGCAGACTGCTGTGGCCTGGTATTATCAGGCTGGCAAGGTCCATGGATCTTGGCTCCTTAACAGCCTGAAAATCCAGGCCTCAGCGGTCTGCTTCATCTGGCTGGTTAACAAAAATAGGGGGGGACCCCACGCCAATTTTTTTCGAGGGGATCCCCTATTTTTGTTAATCAGCCAAGATATGCAGACTGCTGTGGCCTGGTATTATCAGGCTGGCAAGGTCCATGGATCTTGGCTCCTTAACAGCCTGAAAATCCAGGCCTCAGCGGTCTGCTTCATCTGGCTGGTTAACAAAAATAGGGGGGACCCCACGCCATTTTTTTTTCGAAGGGAACCCCTATTTTTGTTAATCAGTTCCCTCTGACGTCACTGATTGTGTCCCTGGCTGACCTGAAGTGAAAGTGGAAAGCAATCAATTAAGCTTTCCACTTAAGGGCCCGTCTCACATAGCGATATCGCTACCGAGATCGCTGCTGAGTCACTAGTTTTGTGACGCAGCAGCGAGCTCACCAGCGATATCGCTGTGTGTGACATTCAGCGACGATCAGCCCCCCTGCCGGGTATCGCTGATCGTCGCTGAAATGTCAGGACCTTTGATCGCTGGTTTCCCGCCTGTCACACGCAGCGATGCGTGCCTGTCAGAGGGAAACCAGCGATCAAAAAAAGGTCCTGACATTTCTGCGACGATCAGCGATACCCGGCAGGGGGGCTGATCGTCGCTGAATGTCACACACAGCGATATCGCTGGTGAGCTCGCTGCTGCGTCACAAAACTAGTGACTCAGCAGCGATCTCGGTAGCGATATCGCTATGTGAGACGGGCCCTTAAGCGATGTTACCCGCAGTGTCGCTGTCCCAGATCGCTGCCTGAGCTGCCTGTTTGGCAGCTCAGCAGCGATCATGTAGCGATACACCAGCGATCCTGACAAGTGCATATCGTTGTCGGGATCGCTGGTGTATCGTTATGTGACACCCAGCCTTTACTCTCCTGTCAGGCAGGAGAGGAACTCATTCATTTGGGGTTTACTGTGAGGCTGCAGCATTAGCTGCGGTCCCTGCAGTAAACATTAACCCTTTCTGAAGGATTACACCGTGGGACCTGACTGTGCATGGGATAGGTAAGAATAATTTTGCTTTTTTATTTTATTTTTATTACAGGAAATGGTTTTTGCAGTAAAATAAAAGATGGTCAAAAACATGTGTCTTTATTTCATTAAAATGATTTTTAATTAAAGTGTGTGTGTTTTATTTTTATTTCATGCAATAGGATTAATAATTGATAGTTGTCTAATTGACAGCTCTCAATTATTAACCTGGCTTAAGGTCACCTTTCAATAGCAAGGTGGCTTTAACCCCATATTAACCCATTCGCCACCGCTACAGGGCAATGGGAATAGACGGGCAAAGTGCCAGAAAGGGCGAATCTAATTATAGATTTGTCTTTCCTGGGGTGTCTGGGGGCAGATGTTAGTAGCCGGGGGGGGGCAAAAATAATGGTCCCTCTCTGGGCTATTATTATCTGCCCCCACTCACTGGCTTTGTCTGTCTGGTTGCGAAAATAGGGCGGGAGCCCACGCATTTTTTTTCAGCAATTTTACACCTCATATATATATATACATGTCATTGAATTTGTGACACATATATATATATTTATATTTGTAGTTCATACACTTCTACATAGTATAATAGCCGCTAATTCAATTGCCGGCTTTTGTGAAAATGCAGAACCCGACATGAAATGACACTTGGTGTACATAGGGTTAACCATGTCTTTTCATGTCCTTTGCTATCTAATTTGCACAAACAATTAAATCAGACTATGTGTGCAAAATTTCACACCTCTAGGGGTTAATTAAAGGTGTAAATTCGTAGCAAAAAAGTCCGTTTTTTTTACAACGAATTTACACCTTTAATTAACCCCTAGAGGTGTGAAATTTTTGCACACATAGTCTGATTTAATTGTTTGTGCAAATTAGATAGCAAAGGACATGAAAAGAAATGTTTAACCCTATGTACACCAAGTGTCATTTCATGTCGGGTGCTTCTGTCTTTTCACTGAAGCCGGCTTTACCCGGCAATTGAATCAAAGGATATTTTACTATGTAGAAGTGTATAAACTATACATATATGTATATATATATGTCACAATGACATGTATATATATATATATATATGTATTCTATGTGTGTATATTTAGTGTTTACAAGGAAAGAATGGGTTTTTTTTAGTTGCGATATTTTGTTCCCATAGACTTACATGGGACTTCCGGTATCGGTATCGGGTATCGCCGATATTTTAGTGATATCGGCGATACCATTCCGATTCCGATACTTTAGCATATCGGAAAGTATCGCTCAACTCTACTCGGGGTAAGAAGTGGGGTCTTCCTGGGTATCCTACCATACAGTCCCTTTTCATTCAGACGCCGACGAATAGTGCGGGTTGACACTGTTGTACCCTCGGACTGCAGGGCAGCTTGAACTTGTTTGGATGTTAGTCGAGGTTCTTTATCCACCATCCGCACAATCTTGCGTTGAAATCTCTCGTCAATTTTTCTTTTCCTTCCACATCTAGGGAGGTTAGCCACAGTGCCATGGGCTTTAAACTTCTTGATGAAACTGCGCACGGAAGACACAGGAACATTCAGGTCTTTGGAGTTCGACTTGTAGCCTTGAGATTGCTCATGCTTCCTCGCAATTTGGTTTCTCAAGTCCTCAGACAGTTCTTTGGTCTTCTTTCTTTTCTCCATGCTCAATGTGGTACACACGAGGACACAGGACAGAGGTTGAGTCAACTTTAATCCATGTTAACTGGCTGCAAGTGTGATTTAGTTATTGCCAACACTTGTTAGGTGCCACAGGTAAGTTACAGGTGCTGGTGATTACACGAATTAGAGAAGCATCACATGATTTTTCAAACAGTGCCAATACTTTTGTCCACCCCCTTTTTTAGGTTTGGTGTGGAATTATATCCAATTTGGCTTTAAGTCAATTCTTTTTGTGTTTTTTTCATTGAAGACAAATTAAATGAAGATAATAATACCAAAGAATTTGTGTTTGCAATCATTTTCAGGAAGAAACTGAGTATTATCTAACAGAATTGCAGGGGTGCCAATACTTTTGGCCACCACTGTATCTACAATATAGGGACCTGGATGGGGACATAATTACAATATGGGGACATAAATATAATTTGGGGACCTAGATGAGGACATATCTACAATATGGGGACCTGGATGGGGACATAACTACAATATGTGGACCTGGATGGTGTAGTGCAGCGAGGTTGGTGCAGTGTGATTGACACAGGAAAAGTTCACAGGAAAAGTTCAAAACAAAGTCTCTTTAACGTCCAATGTACTCACAAATGGAAAACAAATACTATCCTCCAGATTGCAGCTGGGAATCAAGACAGTCCATATCAGGGACCAGTTGCCGTGGGTGGCTGCACCACCGTGCTACGTTGAGGGGTGCCGGCCTCTTGGCTTCACTTGGCTGCATGTTACTTCACACCGGCTGAGCTTTGCAGAGCCACCTGCTCTGCAAGTTTGCAAACCAAGACTGAAACACCCAACCCTTTGCTGCAGATTTTTTTGTAAATGGAATCTGTGGCCATGGGCCACTTGTAAGACTTGGCCAGAAGAGCGCGAACTTCCACATTACCATCTTGTAGTTCTCTCCAAAAATATAACCCATGCTGGTTTTTGTTCAAAAAGCAGGGTAGGATCTATTCTAAAATATAACCTTTAATAATAATTATATTAAAATCAAAAGAAACCCAAAGTGACATACAAAGACACACAAAAAAACAAACAAAATTGGTACTCAGCCAATTCTCATAACACAGCAAATAACCAGGGGCATGTGTCAATCAAAGCCCCCATAACGAAAGTAGTTAGTGAAGTGTATCGCTTTTATCATCCAAACTGTCTATATATAAATTGGAACGATCTCACCTCATCTGCTGTCATTCAGCCTCATAGAGCCATAGATTTCTGTTCAATATTGGGGGAAGGTTTTATATATCATTTACCTTCATTCCGATAACCCCACCAAAAATAATTATAAACTTTCTAAAATTGCCCCATATGATACCTCCCGACGCGTTTCGTTGTCATAACTCATCAGGGGAAGAGTAAAGATATAGCCTGGTGGAACATCCACCATTATGCATGGGGAATAAGAGGCATCACCTGCTTTCTCAGTGTGTCCCATTTAAATATACCGCTATACCATCCACGTGTCAGCGGCGTCTAAGCATCATCAGGGTGCGTCCCACAACTGGGCGCTACCTGCATCGTCACTTCCGGTACCCGGACCATGTCACATCCGGTCTATGGAACGCGGCTGAACCGCAGTGTTCATTTCTGGTTACCGCCGTCAGTAAGACACCGATGCGTCATATCCTGTTCCTTCGCTACCTATCATGTTCTAATATTCTCAAAATAACTTCCACATCCTATCCGGATGTCAATTCAATAAATACCGAGAAAAAGTCCGGGATTCATAAAAAAAGGGAACATTTATCATAACAGCATCATCTAACCATAAGGGAGTTACTGATATAATTACCATCTTTGACCTATATATCATAGGGAAAATACCCCATTATGATGTTCATTATGAGGTTCTTTTTGTCATGGCATATACTGATTTCATAACTTCAAAACTGTGGATAACCTTAGCCACAAAAAGTGTTCCAGCAGAATATTTATAAAAAATATAAATCTTTATTAACAATTTAACATACAAGATAAAATACAATAAAAGATTAACAAAAAATGCCCAGTAGGAGGTATATAACGCGTAGTCAAGATTATAACATAGTATATCAGCAATCAAAAAGGCCGATAACTACTATGAGGAAAAAATAACTCCTAAAATCACTCCAAACCGCACTGGCCCTGGTATTAATCAGTATAGATGTAAAGGTATGCAATTGAGATAAGCACCCACTGAATAGAAAGAGTTAATTAAATGGACTCAAAATAGGAGCTCCATGAACCGCCCGGGTGGTTTGAGTCCATTTAATTAACTCTTTCTATTCAGTGGGTGCTTATCTCAATTGCATACCTTTACATCTATACTGATTAATACCAGGGCCAGTGCGGTTTGGAGTGATTTTAGGAGTTATTTTTCCTCATAGTAGTTATCGGCCTTTTTGATTGCTGATATACTATGTTATAATCTTGACTACGCGTTATATACCTCCTACTGGGCATTTTTTGTTAATCTTTTATTGTATTTTATCTTGTATGTTAAATTGTTAATAAAGATTTATATTTTTATAAATATTCTGCTGGAACACTTTTTGTGGCTAAGGTTATCCACAGTTTTGAAGTTATATATTATGATGAGTGCCAGCTGTCATTATGATTAGATATGGCTTTGGACTAATCTTTAGATATATACTGATTTCAGTCTTATTAGATGGACACAAAACACTATTTTTTTAAATAATCTTTTTTTTGGAAAGAATATTTAGACCAGTTTTAATGGGAATTATCATTAAAGACTCATCAGGAGGGGTCAAAAAATTATAAGGAAAGAATATGCACAGTTTAAATGGTTGTAGAGGACACTGCGAGAATTGATGTTTGTGATTGTTGGAAAAATGGAAGAAATTAGTGGGTAAATAGAAAGATGTGTTTCGTCACCGTTCCCTATTACACCTATTGCTTTCCCTACCTAACAGCGGAGGTTGGCACCCTAGGACAGTAAACGAGAGTGGAAACGGATCAGTACGGCACTCCTTGTTCAAAATGATGGTGCCCGGACTTGGGATGCCAATCCTAAATCAATGAAAAATATAGACGGCATCTAATATGTTATGCTTGCAAAAAAAAATATTATTGTGAATAATCCAAGTTATAGACGTTTCGGTCAATAACTTTGACCTTCTTCAGAAGGTAATGGTGTGCAAAGTAAGAGATAGGAAAACGATCTATAGAGATCGTGGAGAAAGTCACTCTATTAAGGAATGTACTGGCGCTATAGGATAGGGCTAATCGCTAGGTGCAGTAGCAGGAGAATAGGCGCCTATTCTCCTGGCTACTGCACCTAGCGATTAGCCTATCCTATAGCGCCAGTACATTCCTTAATAGAGTGACTTTCTCCACGATCTCTATAGATCGTTTTCCTATCTCTTACTTTGCACACCATTACCTGTCTGAAGAAGGTCAAAGTTATTGACCGAAACGTCATATAACTATTGGATTATTCACAATAAATATTTTTTTTTTTTGCAAGATAACATATTAGAGTGCCGGTCTTATATTTTTCAGTAAACGAGAGTGGCGCCCCCACTCCTCGGCGGCTGACCCTTCTAAGCCCTACAAGGCCCTATTAGTGTAAAAGGTTTGGAAGGATAGAAAAGTATCCACACATAGATGGATAGTATCTCATAGGGTTAATTCAAGTATGGGGTTTATAGAAAACAACTATAGGTCAGTATCTCATTAAGACCCCTTGGTGTCTGTGTCTTCAAGCGAAAAATCCATTTAGTTTCACATTGTAATATGGTTCGATCCCAATCTCCCCCTCTCTTAGGGAAGTAAACTCTATCAATTCCTATAAATATGAGATCACATCCTTTTCCTTGATGTTCTGCATTTATATGTCTGGCTATTGGTGTGTCTCTTTTTAACGCCACATCTCTCAAGTGTTCGCCCACCCGTCTTCTAAATTCTCGTTTTGTTTTGCCCACGTATTCCAAGCCACATGGACAAGTGACCCTGTAGATCACTCCTTTTGTTCTGCAATTAATGAAATGCCGGATTTGGTATTCCCTCCCATCAACATTGCTCTTGAACTTGGAGTCTGTCTGAATCACTGGACATGCCACACAGCCACTACACTTAAAACACCCTTGTGGCTTATTGGGGAGCCATGTTTCCTTTTTTTGCTCCGTATAGTGGCTATGCACAAGTCTATCTCCTAATGACCTACCCTTTTGGAAGGTAATACTGGGGTTTGACCCCACCAATTCTCCAATGTCCTCGTCCATGTGCAACACTGACCAATGCTTTTGTAAAATGGAACGAATTTGTTGTGCTCCATTATTAAATGTGGTGATAAACCGACATGTGTTAGTTTCTTCTCTCCTTGGAGCTGGCACCAAAGGACTGTTTCTATCAACTTGTTTAGAATCATGATAGGCTTTTCTCAAAATACCATCTTGGATAGCCTCTACTCAAAAAACGATTTCTCAGATCATCCGCTTGGTTCTGAAAATCTACCTCTGAAGAACAATTTCTCCGTAATCTTAAATACTGCCCCTTAGGAATTCCTTTCCTGAGGGGAACTGGATGGTGGCTGTCCCATCTCAGAAGGGCATTAGTGGCCGTGGGTTTCCTGTAAGTTTTTGTAACGAGATGACCATTAGGTAGTTTTTTTATCATCAGATCCAAAAAGGGTAATTCATTTTTATGGAACTCAAAGGTGAAGAACAGTCCCAAATTGTTTATATTAAGTTTCTCAACAAACTGTCTCAGTTCCTTTTCATCCCCATTCCAAATTAGTATTACATCATCGATGTAACGTGACCAGAATGCAATTTTGGTCTGTTCTTCATTGAATGATTCCCCAAAGATAATCTCTTCCCACCAGCCCAGGAGCAAGTTTGCGTACGAGGGCGCACAAGAATTACCCATCGCTGTGCCCCTGAGCTGGTGGTATATCATGCCATTGAAGAGAAAAACATTTTTGGTCAGGCAGAATTCTAGTAAGTCCAACACAAAATTATTGTGTCTTATGAATTGTTGGCCCCTACTCCTTAGAAAGTATTCTACAGCGTTCAAACCATCCGCATGATTAATTGACAAATACAATGCCTCCACATCAATGCTACACAACAATGCCTCAGGTTCCAAAATGACATTATCTAGTTTCCTTAAAAGGTCAGTTGAATCTCTAGTGTATGAATTTAAGCAAATGACGTGTGGTTTCAATATTTCGTCCAAATACATTCCTACATGATGGCCAATGCTGTTTATCCCTGATACAATTGGTCTTCCTTTTAGGGGGGTAAGCCCTTTGTGTATTTTTGGAAGACAATAGAATGTTGCCATGACTGGAAAGGAGGGAAGAAGAAAATTATATTCATTTTTATCAATCAATGATGCCTCTAATCCTTTGTCCAAAATACTCTTAAGCTCGTCTCTGAAAGCTGTTAGGGGGTTGGAGTTTAATTTTCTATATGAATTTCGTTCATTTAATATTGTTTGACACATGTTGACATACTCTTTGTGATCCAAAACAACAATATTACCTCCTTTGTCTGAGGATTTTATCAAAATAGATTGATCTTTCTCCAAACTCCTCAAAGCTTCCATCTCTAATTTGGAAAGGTTAAATTTACCCTTTTTTGTATCTTTATCGAGTTTCTCTAGGTCTCTGGTTACCAGGTAAAAAATAAAGGTCAATCGTGGACTGATCACCCGTTAATGGTGGCATCCTCTTACTTTTGTCCTTCAAATTAGTAAATGGTCCCTCTCCTGATGAGTCTGGGGTTGAAAAGGATGTGATCTCATATTTATAGGAATTGATAGAGTTTACTTCCCTAAGAGAGGGGGAGATTGGGATCGAACCATATTACAATGTGAAACTAAATGGATTTTTCGCTTGAAGACACAGACACCAAGGGGTCTTAATGAGATACTGACCTATAGTTGTTTTCTATAAACCCCATACTTGAATTAACCCTATGAGATACTATCCATCTATGTGTGGATACTTTTCTATCCTTCCAAACCTTTTACACTAATAGGGCCTTGTAGGGCTTAGAAGGGTCAGCCGCCGAGGAGTGGGGGCGCCACTCTCGTTTACTGTCCTAGGGTGCCAACCTCCGCTGTTAGGTAGGGAAAGCAATAGGTGTAATAGGGAACGGGTGACGAAACACATCTTTCTATTTACCCACTAATTTCTTCCATTTTTCCAACAATCGTACCCATCAATTCTCGCAGTGTCCTCTACAACCATTTAAGCTGTGCATTTTTCTTTCCTTATAATTTTTTGACCCCTCCTGATGAGTCCTTTAATGATAATTCCCCATTAAAAACTGGTCTAAATATTCATTCCAAAAATAAGATTATTTCAAAAAATAGTATTTTGTGTCCATCTAATAAGACTGAAATCAGTATATGCCATGACAAAAAGAACCTCATAATGAACATCATAATGGGTTTTTTTCCCTATGATATATAGGTCAAAGATGGGTAATTATATCAGTAACTCCCTTATGGTTAGATGATGCTGTTATGATAAATGTTCCCTTTTTTTATGAATCCCGGACTTTTTCTCGGTATTTATTGAATTGACATCCGGATAGGATGCGGAAGTTATTTTGAGAATATTAGAACATGATAGGTAGCGAAGGAACAGGATATGACGCATCGGTGTCTTACTGACGGCGGTAACCAGTTCAGCCGCGTTCCATAGACCGGATGTGACATGGTCCGGGGTACCGGAAGTGACGATGCAGGTAGCGCCCAGTTGTGGGACGCACCCTGATGACGTTTAGACGCCGCTGACACGTGGATGGTATAGCGGTATATTTAAATGGGACACACTGAGAAAGCAGGTGATGCCTCTTATTCCCCATGCATAATGGTGGATGATTTATATTCCACCAGGCTATATCTTTACTCTTCCCCTGATGAGTTATGACAACGAAACGCGTCGGGAAGTATCATATGGGGCAATTTTAGAAAGTTTATAATTATTTTTGGTGGGGTTATCGGAATGAAGGTAAATGATATATAAAACCTTCCCCCAATTTGAACAGAAATCTATGGCTCTATGAGGCTGAATGACAGCAGATGAGGTGAGATCGTTCCAATTTATATATAGACAGTTTGGATGATAAAAGCGATACACTTCACTAACTACTTTCGTTATGGGGGCTTTGATTGACACATGCCCCTGGTTATTTGCTGTGTTATGAGAATTGGCCGAGTACCAATTTTGTTTGTTTTTTTGTGTGTCTTTGTATGTCACTTTGGGTTTCTTTTGATTTTAATATAATTATTATTAAAGGTTATATTTTAGAATAGATCCTACCCTGCTTTTTGAACAATTTCTTTGGATTGGTAGTCATTGCTTTATCACCATGCTGGTTTTTCTTAAATCTGCCTTGGGCAAATAGCTTGCCCAAGACCAAACTTACTTTTATTTGCACTACAATCACAGCTATATCTGTTACTGCAATGCACTCCAGCGGTTTTAATACGCTTCTATGCGCATCCTGGGGGGACATATAGCGACCCTCGCATATAACACCTGTCATTGCCTCACAATGGGGACATATCTACAATTTGGGAACATAACTACAATATGGGGACTTAACTAAAATATGAGTGCACATTTGTTATCACCACATCCATAACGACCCAAGTTCTAAAAAAATGGCAAAAATGTTTAAAAGGTGTATAGAAAAAAAATGGTATCACTAAAAATGTCACTTTGTCCTTCAAAGAATGCAGCTCCCCAAATTCAAATTTTTTCTATATGCGGCCCATATACCAAGCCAAGTTTGAGACTCCTGGTGTAGACTTAACCCTGCACTGTCCATGCTACTGCGGTGGCAATCATGGAAGCAGAAGGAAAATACTGTAGCACCAATCTGAGCAGAGAAGGTAGCAGAAGACAAATCAAGAGCACCAGGTAGGATGACTATAAATGAGAAATGTACAGTAATTTTTCACTCCCAGGGTTGATTGATTTAAGATATTTTAAACTTCTTGGTCGGTTTACTGTGATACAAGCATAGACCTTACTCCTTTCCCTACAGAGTAGTCTCTGCTAAAAACTGCTAAAACCAAAGATAGAAACAGAATGGGCATATACCCTGCAGTAAGTAAATAAGTGAATAGTAATCGTTCATGTAAATAGCATAGGGTACTTAGTTGACATTATCGTTGTTATCAAAAAAGCATAAAAGCCATCCCACCGCAACAAAGTGTACCTAATCGGGACAGTCCTATCTCTAGTATTAAACCTCTACTGTTTCTGCAGACCTCACTGTAGATGGGGGAAAAGCAGGACCCAGGTCCGACTCTTCAGACACCTGCCTCTGGTAAGCTATATATTGACAAAATGCCCCTCCCAAAAAAGAGGGGAGCCACACCCCTGTGTGTACAAAAGTACAAAAAACTGAAATAAAATCTAAGAAATGAGCCAGAACACTGCTCCCTATGCATTGTACTTTCAACTGGTTCAACATACTGGATGCCGATACAGTTGAAAACAATGATGGGAGAGGGAGCCATCAGCTGATGCTCCCTCTCCCATCATTCCCCCTCGGTGTCTCAGCTCTGTGATGTCTCAGTGCAGAGGGCATGATGACGTCACTACATCGTGCCCTCTGTGCCGAGCAGTGCAAAAGGTCAGAAGACCGGAGACTAGAGAGACCGGAGCAGCTGGGGAACAGTGAGAGGTGAGTATTTGTTTATTTTTTATGTATGGAGAACTATATGGGGCCCATTATATTGTACAGAGGACTATATGGGGACCATAATACTGTATGGAGCACTATGTGTGGCCCATTATAGTGTATGGACCACTATATGGGACCCATTATACTGTGGAGCACTATATGGGGCCCATTATATTGCACGGAGCACTATATGGGGCCCGTTATACTGTACAGAGCACTATATGTGGCCCGTTATACTGTATGGAGGACTATGAGGTGATCGTTATACTGTGTGGGGCCCATTATACTGTATGGAGCGAGTGTTACTAATAAGTCCTACAGTTATCCCTGTTTTGATAAAAATGAAAAAAACATATACAAAATGGGAGGAATAGGGCTAAGTAACAGCACATGTGAAAAAGGCTTGGGTATACTAATTGATCACAGACTTAACATGAGTCAACAGTGTGATGCAGCAGCAAAAAAGGCAAATGCAATTCTAGGATGTATCAACAGAAGCATACAGTCTAGATCACGTGAGGTCATTATTGCCCTCTACTCCTCTTTGGTCAGACCTCATCTGGAATACTGTGTCCAGTTTTGGGCACCACATTTTAAAAAAGACATCAACAAACTGGAGCAAGTTCAGAGAAGAGCCACCAGAATGGTGACCGGTCTGCAAACCATGTCCTATGAGGAACGGTTGCAGGATTTGGGAATGTTTAGCTTGCAAAAAAGAAGACTGAGAGGAGACTTAATAGCTGTCTACAAATATCTCAAGGGCTGTCACATTGTAGAAGGATCATCTTTATTCTCATTTGCAAAAGGAAAGACTAGAAGCAATGGGATGAAACTGAATGGGAGGAGACACAGATTAGATATTAGAAAAAACTTTTTGACAGTTAGGGTGATCAATGAGTGGAACAGGCTGCCACGAGAGGTGGTGAGTTCTCCTTCAATGGAAGTCTTCAAACAGAGGCTGGACAGACATCTGTCTGGGATGATTTAGAGAATCCTGCTTTGAGCAGGGGGTTGGACCAGAAGGCCCAGGAGGTCCCTCCAACTCTACCATTCTATGATTCTATGATAGGTTAACTGCTATCTACTACCAGGATGGCCTCCTTTAAAATTAGATCAAGTGTATCATTGTATAGTAGACACAATTGTATCCATCAGATGGTGAAAAAAGCAAAAGATGGTGTAGCTACACCAATAATATATTCTTACAGATCTCACCAAAAGGTATGAGTATACAGACAAAGTGAGCATTAAAATTTAACCTTTAATACAACGATTAAAAGATAACATAAGAGTGCCACCCTTGTGAAAACACACATAAAGTGGTTGTATAATTGTCCTAAAAGCAGTCATATACCATCTGACTGAAAAAACAACCACCTCAGGATAAAATAAGAACAATTCTGCAGTAGTCAGAAAGTCTATATACGCAGAGAATAATGTTGCAATTATAATTAGCTGGTACACAAAAACGGTAAACCAACCATAGAAAAATCAAACATAATTATACTGGTTGCATATACAGTGAAATCTATGATTGAAAATATCAATATGTAAACATAGAAAAAAATTGAAACGTTCTCACCAATTCCATTTAGCCATAAAGATGATCCTGGGTTAGAAATCCCACCTCAGGAAAGAGACCGACATTACCCTGTCATTCCCTATGGGTCTAGCAGTAGTCTAAGGGCCCCGTCACACATAGCGACACACCAACGATCCCGACAACGATATGCACTTGTCAGGATCGCTGGTGTGTCGCTACATCATCGCTGCTGAGCTGCCAAACAGGCAAATCTCAGGCAGCGATCAGGACAGCGACACTGCGGGTAATGTCGCTTAGTTACCCGCAGTGTACGTTGGATACCAGCCCGCTGGTGCAGGGAGCTGGTAACCAAGGTACACATCGGGTTTCCAGGAGCTGCGCGGCGCCTGGAAACCCGCTGTGTACCTTGGTTACCAGCTGATCGCTGGTCTCCTGCCTGCCACACGCAGTGATGCGTGCTGGCCAGCGGGAGACTAACGATCAAAAAAATGTCCAGGACATTCAGCGATGATCAGCGATACCCAGCAGGGGGGCTGATCGTCGCTGAATGTCACACACAGCGATATCGCTGGGGAGAGCGCTTTTGTGTCACAAAACTAGTGACTCAGCAGCGATCTCGCTTGCGAGATCACTGTGTGTTAAGGGCCCGTCTCACATAACGAGATCGCTACCGAGATCGTTGTTACGTCACCAATTTCGTGACGTAACAGCGACCTCATTAGCGATCTCGCTACGTCTGACACATACCAGCGATCAGGCCCCTGCTGTGAGATCGCTGATCGTTCAAGAAAACTCTGGACATTTTTTTGGTCGTTGCGGCCCCGCTGAGTCGCACATATCGTCCTGTATGACACCTTTAACAACGATCTCTCCAGCGACTTGCTATTAGAATCGAGGGCGTGCCTTTGCGTTGCCTTTTCCACGCCCCCTGGCTCCGATTGGCGGTCACTACTGCGTTTCAATTGGCGCTATTTACCATTGTTCCGGATCGCGTGAATGAAAAGGCAGCGTAGCTGCGCTCCTATTCATTGTTCTTGGCGGTCTAGGAACAGTTGTGGTGTTTTGTTCCTGCTAGCGTCCTGCTTCCGGATCTCAGTAGCGTTCAGGACTGCATCTCCAAAAAAGACAGCTATTCTCCAACTGGCTTTTGACTAGCTTACGTTGTGCACGGTAAGTTCCTTTTGGGTCTTTAGTGCGTTTCCATTGTCTTTAGAATTAATGTTAAGTATTGTAACATTGCACAACTATGTAGTGTATACTTTTTTGAGTCTCTAATGTGATTCCTATTGTGTATTTTATGGGGGTCTCGGGTGGGATCTCAAATACCTTCCCATTTAACATTGTTATAGGACACCTACCTATAGTCTATTGTCTGCTATCTTTGCTGTGCTGGGATGGAGGGAGGGCATGGCTTCTACCGGTGCACATGTGCTTTTTCGCCGGCAGCCATTTTAGGGGGTCTCGGGTGGGATCTCAAATACCTTCCCATTTAACATTGTTATAGGACATCTACCTATAGTCTATTGTCTGCTATCTTTGCTGTGCTGGGATGGAGGGAGGGCATGGCTTCTACCGGTGCACATGTGCTTTTTCGCCGGCAGCCATTTTAGGGGGTCTCGGGTGGGATCTCAAATACCTTCCCATTTAACATTGTTATAGGACACCTACTATAGTCTATTGTCTGCTATCTACCGATGCACATGTGCTTTTTCGCCGGCAGCCATTTTAGGGGGTCTCGGGTGGGATCTCAAATACCTTTCCATTTCGCCTAATTTTAAATTGTTATAGGACACCTACCTATTGTTTTTTTTTTTTTTTCAGTTTGCCCCATCATGAACAATGCAGAGTGTGCTGTTGTGGTTGCTGCATTGCTTGTAGAGGAAGCACGGCGTCAAGATGAGCACGGATGCTGGAGAGGCGTTCTAAAAGAAAACGTCGCATGTGGACCCGAGAGTGGCTGCAGAAGAGGTCCGAATTTTCACACATGCAACTGGTGAAAGAGCTTCAGGATAAAAATCCACATGATTTCCGCAATTTTCTGCGGATGTCTGAGGAATCCTTCACCTATTTACTTGGAAGAATTACTCCACTTATTGAACGTAAGGATACAGCGATGCGTGCTGCCATCCCGGCAGATGAAAGATTGGCAGTCACGCTGCGATTCCTGGCAACTGGACGCTCTTTGCAAGACTTGCATTTTTCTTCCGCCATTTCAAGGCCTCTACTGAGCGTTCTCATTCCGGAAACGTGCAAGGCGATTTTCAGTTGTCTACGGAGCTACATGGAGTTTCCCACCACGGAGGCGGAATGGAGCAAGATTGCCAACGATTTTGATCACCTATGGCAGTTCCCAAACTGTGGTGGGGCTTTGGACGGGAAACATGTCCGTATTACTCAGCCACCCAACAGCGGATCATATTTCTACAACTACAAGGGCTATTTCAGCATCATACTGATGGCCCTTGTTAACGCCAATTATGAGTTAATTTGTGTAGACATTGGGATGAATGGAAGGGTTTCCGATGGTGGAGTTTTGGAGAATACAGTTTTTGGAGAACTGTTACATAACTGTGAACTCCACTTGCCTCCTAACTCAGACACTACAGGTAACCTTAATTTTGTTTTTATTGGCGACGAGGCCTTCCCGCTTCATCCCAATCTCATAATACCTTTCCCTCAAAAAACTCTCACACGGGAAAGGAGAATTTATAACTACCGTTTGTCTAGGGCACGTCGGGTTGTGGAGAATGCCTTTGGTATCATGGCCAATCGCTTCCGCATTTTTCACACACCGATTAACATGAAGTTGAAATCTATTGACTCAGTCGTTTTGGCCTGTTGTGTGCTTCACAATTTTCTTCGCCGACGCGATTCTGTGTCGTACTGTCCTCCTGGCTTTGGTGACTCTGTGAATGAAACGAACGGAGAAGTGCAGCTGGGCGAATGGCGGGCAAGTGAACGTGCAATTGCTGGCCTTCGACCATTGGGACCTGGAAGAAGCACCCAGGATGCGAAGACCTGCAGAGACAATTACTGCGATTATTTTAACGGTCCCGGTGCTGTGACTTGGCAGCATCAGAACCTATAGTGGACTACTACTGAGATTGTTTACCTACTTAAATTGCTGAATAAAGTTCTATTACTTAATGTTTTTTTCACGTATTGTTAATTTGGTCTCTCAACATTACTTACATTGTTTAAAGTTACATATACTCAAATGTATGAGTAATGAGGTAATATACAGTCACATGAGGTAACAGTAATATGAGGTAATACACAGGTGACATCTACTATATAATCATGTAATTGTGTCTGTCTTTAACGGAAAGCCCGCCTCGCTGATTGGTCGCACCCGGCCGGACGCGACCAATCAGCGACTGGCCCAGTCCATGTAAACCCCAGCAGCAGCCTCCACAGCTGACAAAACGTCAAAAATTGAGATAAATGAGGTCTCGCCATAATTGTCATGACCCGAACAATAAAAACTCTTTATCTATTTTACCACACTCAGACCGATTAAAAGGGCACCCCAAAAAAATTTTTTTTTTTTTTTTTTTGTTAATTACTAACTTCCAAAAAATAGAATAAAAAAGCGGTTAAAAAAATGTCAGGTGCCCAAAAATGGTAACAATAAAAACGCCAACACGTAACACCCAAAAAAAAACCACACATGATTATGTGGGAAAAGTTTAAAAAAAACATCTACATATTGTGACATATAAAAAAAATTTTTCATATACAAAGTGAATATTTGCATGACAGTTTCCACAAATAAAATCACAATCTAATAATACATCAAACCCCTTTAAAACCAACAACATACCCACACTCTTGTGACCTGGGGACGCTGTATTGCAGGCACGATATTTTCGGGGACGCTAATGCGTCTCCATTTTAATAACAAAATCCATGAGTGCAGCAATGCTGTTCGCGCGAGAACGCAGTTGCGTCCTCTAAGGTCCGCACGTCACGTGGAAAAAAATGGGCGTTGCTGATGCGTCATGGGCGGGATTAACGACGTAAATGCGGCCTAGCTTGTTTTAAGGTGATAACATGGCGGCTGTGAGACGCAGTACACCCTGGGGGGATGCCGAGGTCTGCTATTTGATCAGTGTGATGGATAGGAGGGATTACTGGTGCACTCAGCACCAGACGCATCCAGTCCTCCACAAGCAGGCAGTGCTGCGGAGGATCAGACGGGGCCTGGCTAGAAGATATGGAGTGCAGCGGACAACAAGACAAATCCGCAAGAAGCTGGCTGATCTGCGGTACAGATCCAGCGACCGCATCGCCAGCATCCGTGCACAGAGGCAGGCCCATCGTGGTGAGTGGCATCATATGGGGCCTACTCTGTATGGACCAATATATGGGGCTAATCATACAGTGGAACTTCAGAAATGGGGTTCAGCATATACTGGAGCATCATATAGGGGTTCATTATTTATGTGGCTTCATATCGGGCCCTTTACATATGTAGCATCATATGGGGCCTACTCTGTATGGACCAATATATGAAGCTTTATATGCGAATAATAGCCATAATCAAGAAAGTTAGTAGAAAGATTATTCCACTCAATTGAAATCTTTTTCAGCACCACCACCACCATCTACTTTGGCATCATCACCTGCTGCATCACCAGCTGCATCACCAGCAGCACCATCACCAGCAGCTGCATCACCAGCACCACCATCACCGGCAGCAACCCCTTCTCCTGCTGCTACACCGCCTTCGGATATGTGGTCATCGACCTCTACCCCCACACTGGACTTCTCTCCAGCGTCACTCCATGACACTGGTGCAGGATCGCCTTCTGGTAATTTACGCACGTAATATAACATTGTTAGGTCTTAAAATGTGCAAGGGCTGTCGTGTTATATCTATTTGTCTTTGTGTCCCTAGCCGGTGGTGCCACAGGTTCGGGCTGGGCAGTAAGTGCCTCATCTGGAGAAGCGCAGTCGCCGCAAATCCGTAAGTAAAACAGCACACATGTAACTTTACTTGATGTTGCCACAGAATTGCCTCGTTAACTTTTACCATTTACCTCCACAGAAATGATCACTGCCCAGGACCTGTTGGCCTCCCACCGGCGGATGAGGTCGGCAATATTGGCAGCCATGGACGAGCATGGAGTGTTGCTGGAGCGGTTCATTCACCAGGGGGGCATGTAAATAGTTTTTTTGTAAATAGTTCTTTTATTTGTTTTGTTTTCAATGTTATGTTTGTTTTTTTATGTTATATATATATATAATATATATAGATATATATATCTATAGTATTATTACATATATATTCTTCCAAATATATACAGTTTACACTTTATAAATGCAGCAGTGTCAACTTCTTTCCAAAAAATATTAAAAAAAAGGTTTAAAAAAAAGGTACATATTAAAAACACACCCATTATATCTGGGCATCTTAAGCTAGAGTACCGCCCTTATGGCGGACCTGACCTACCCTCAACCCATCCTATTTGTTTAAATGTAAAAAATAAAATAATGTTTCATCACTCACACCCATTATAGCTATGCATCTGTATAGATGCACCCCCTCCCTCCCACCAAAGCGTTGATAGCATTATATCCTATCACCCATGACCCCACCAAGTTGTTCTGCCAGCTTAATTCCTGATAGACGACAGCAAGTTTTAATATCAAAACTTTTATTAAAAAACATCAACATAAACAAAAATAAAACAAAGGAAAACAACACTATAAATCATGATACTGGGATTCCTCATTATATTGATGTGGCCTGGGTGTTGAGGACATCTGTGGCCAAAATGATTGGGAAAACCCTGGGTACTGAGGGGGAGGGGGTGGGGGGAATGACATGTTTTGCGGAGGGCAAATCCTCCACACAGGTGTGTTCCTGTGTGGATCGGGCACTTGAGGCCATGACTGGTCCCGATCCACCGCACTCAGGATTTTCGAAGAATCATCCAGCTGTCCAAGTGCCGCTTTACTGAGTGCTTCAAATATGACTCGTTCCGCATGGAGCCTCTGTCTTGGGTCCAGCTTTCCCAGTCTATCTGCCGTAAACGTGGCAAAAGTGTCCGTGGGTTTTTGATTTTGATTCTGTAAAATATTCTTCGCCAACTCCAATAGGTCTGGGGATGGCTGGCCGTCCGCCTTTCTTTTTCGACTCTGTCTACGCAGTGCTGGAGAAGCCGCAGACTGTTGACTACTCCCCTCACACGGCTCCTCCATACGTGCAGTAGACAGGTCTTCCTCATTTGGTGTTGGCCCCATTTCCTCTCTATGGTGCTGTAGAAATATAGAAAAGAAAATAAAGGTTAAAGCAAAACCAAAATAAACATTTTACAGCATGCAGAAAGGAAATACATTAGTTAGCATTGTGGCATTTATTTATCATGACCGGCACGGGTTAACTCAACGTACATAATGAGAACGGAGTCAGGCAAAAAAAAAAAAAAGGTAGTGTACTTTCTCCTTCGTCTCATTGGGGACACAGGACTGTGGGTGTATGCTACTGCCGCTAGGAGGCTGACACTAAGTAAATATAAAAAAAGGTTAGCTCCTCCTCCGCCGTATACACCTCAGCACTGGCCGCAGGCAAACCTAGTTCATGCTTAGTGTCTGATGGAGGCAAACGTCTGGTTTCTTCCAGACCATTTTTTTTTTTTTTTTTTTCTACTTTCCCACGAAGATGTGACAGGGGCGACAGACCCTTTTGAAGGGGTCCGATCTCCCCAAACCATCAACGGGCGAGCACGTGGAGTAAAGCCTCCACGTATCCTCTCCCGCAACGTGGGACACGAGTGCCGGACTCAGCCCTGACCACCCTAGGGTATTGAAACCCTAGGCTGTACAGAGGCAGAAAATAGTCCGTGCGGCCCCCACTGCACCACCAAGGCAAGACCGCGGTGCTGCAAGGAGGCGGACGGTCCCTCTCCTCACCCCCTGAAGGGGTGATGGAGTTAGGGTGCCTGCACCGTCCTCACCCCTTTTTTTCTGTGAAGCCCCTCTCTAACCTGAGACTGCGGCTGAGAAACGGGGAACCTCACCTTTAATCGGGA
>JARQOD010002539.1:0-40548 GCA_033576555.1 Oophaga sylvatica | reverse complement strand
CCCTCACCTTTGGGAAAGCGAGTGATCAATATTCGGATTCTGATCAAAGGGTCCCTCAATCTAGGGGCCCCCAAATTTGCAGGAGAAAATTTGAAGTCTTATAGAAGCTGTCAATCAACCCCTGGGAGGGACGACGAATCCACTTTGACTTCGGGTCATAAGGTGCCCTTCAAAAGAGCCAGACAGACTCATAAGGTCTTTGGTGCTCATCCTGAATTTGAGGAGCTTGTGCAGCGCCACCGAGAAAAACCGGATAAGCGCTTTGCAGGACAGAGGGCCCTCAATACCAGGTATCCTTTTGCCCCTGAACTTCTTAAGAAGTGGGCGGAATCCCCAGTGGTCGATCCTCCGGTGTCTCGCTTGGCATCTAAGACGCTTCTCTCCCTTCCTGATGGTTCCTTCGATTAAGGATTCAACGGATCGTCTGATTGAAAGCCTGGCTCGCTCGGTGTTTGAAGCATCTGGGTCATCTCTCTCTCCTTCCTTCGCAGCGACTTGGGTTGCCAAGGCAATGATTTCCTGGTCGGAGTCTCTGAACAGAGCTCTTCACGGTGTAGAAGTGCCACCTGTGGTTTTTGAGATATCTAATCAGATGGCTCTCGCAGGTGATTTTTTGATCAACGCTTCCATGGATGCGGCAAATTGCGCAGCATTAGCTGCTGCTAATGCGATTGCCATTAGGAGATCCTTGTGGTTGAGGACTTGGCGAGCAGACTCAACTTCAAAGAAGTCACTTACGTCCTTGCCGTATCAATGCGGTCGTTTATTTGGTGAAAAGCTGGATCAGCTTATATCTGATGCGACAGGAGGGAAGAGTTCTTTTTTGCCTCAGCAGAAAGTCAAACAGCCCTTTCGCCGACAGCTTCAGCCTCGTTTTAGAGCCTTTCGCAACCCAGGTTGGGCCGCAACTGCCAGTTCCAGCGGCTCAGGTCGACCTAATCAGGCCAGAGATCGTCAGGTCTCTTACAAAACCAACCCATTGGGAAGAATGCGGTCTCAACAACCGAGATCTAGAGGGTCTAGGCCCCAAAGATTTTCGGATAAATGACTGGAGGCAGAATCCGGTCGATTCATCCAGAGTAGGCGGCCGTCTACTCTGGTTTCGCCCCACTTGGCTATCGATTACTCAAGACGAGTGGGTCAGGGAATTAGTCACCTCGGGGTACAAGATAGAATTTACCAGCCTTCCCTCAAATCGTTTTTTTTCCCTCACGCCTTCCCAAGGAGGAGTCTCGGGTTCGCGCCTTATTCAAGGCGGTCGAATCTCTTCGACACAGCGGGGTTGTCGTACCTGTACCAGAGGTCGAAAGAGGTCAGGGGTTTTATTCCAATCTTTTCATTGTACCCAAAAAGGACGGTACCGTAAGGCCCATTCTGGATCTAAAGAGACTAAACCGGTTTGTCAGAATTCGACATTTCCGGATGGAGTCTCTCCGCTCGGTCATTGCTGCCATGGAAAAAGGGGAATTCCTAGCATCAATAGACATCCAGGATGCCTATCTTCACATCCCCATATTTCCCCCTCATCAAAGGTTTCTTCGGTTTGCCATCGGCAAACTTCACTTTCAGTTCGCTGCCTTGCCATTCGGGCTAGCCACAGCTCCCAGAGTATTCACAAAGGTCATGGCTGCTGTTGTATCCATTCTGCACTCCAGGGGGATAGTCATCTTGCCTTATCTAGATGACCTTCTCATCAAGGGTCCGTCTTTCCAAACATGCGAGGAAAGTGTCAGCATTACCCTAGACACCCTTGTTCGCCTGGGGTGGCTGGTGAATATGAAGAAGTCATCTCCTGTGCCATCTCGAAAGATCACCTTCTTAGGGATGAATTTCGACACCGCTCAAGGGTTGATATTCCTTCCTCAGGACAAGGCCTTAGTTCTCCGTCAAGAGGTACGGATCCTTCGCAAACCGATTCCTCATACCATCCGGTTTTGCATGAGGGTCCTAGGAAGGATGGTGGCAGCAATCGAGGCAATTCCATTTGCCCAGTTTCATCTTCGCCCCCTTCAGCATGCACTCTTGGCAGTATGGGACGGGAGCCCTTATTCCCTCAACCTTCGGTGCCGTCTGTCCCTGCAGGTAAGACAGACTCTTATGTGGTGGACAAGGAGCTCCACTCTTCAACAGGGCCGTTTGTTTCCTCCAAATTTCTGGATGGTAGTCACAACGGATGCCAGCTTGCTCGGATGGGGAGCAGTGTTTCGTCACCACACAGCCCAGGGGACTTGGTCGCAACAGGAGTCGATCCTCCCGATCAATATTTTAGAGATCCGAGCTATTCGGCTGGCTCTGAGGCATTTTCACCAGCATCTGGCGGGCCGCCCAGTCCGAATACAATCGGACAATGCCACGGCGGTGGCATACATAAACCATCAGGGAGGTACCCGCAGCCGGGCGGCTATGCACGAGGTAAAACAGATTCTGTCCTGGGCAGAGGTAAATCACTCCGTGATTTCAGCAGTCCACATTCCGGGCGAGGAAAACTGGGCAGCGGATTTTCTCAGCCGTCACGGCATAGCTTCAGGGGAATGGTCACTACATCCCGAGATTTTTCAGCAGATATGCCGACGCTGGGGAACCCCAGATGTGGACCTGATGGCTTCCAGGATGAATGCCAAGGTGCCCAACTTCGTCTCCCGGTACCGGGATCCGCAGGCAATTGCGGTGGACGCCCTGGTTCTACCGTGGAATCAATTCCATCTTCCATACTTATTTCCACCAATAGCTCTTCTCCCAAGGGTAATCAGAAAGATCAGATAGAGGGGGTTCCAGCGATATTAATCGCTCCGGATTGGCCGCGTCGCTCTTGGTACGCGGAGCTGGTACAGTTGCTCGCCGACATACCCTGGCGACTGCCAGAGCGCTCGGACCTTCTCTCCCAGGGCCCAGTTTACCACCAGAACTTAGCGGTCCTGTGTTTGACGGCCTGGCCGTTGAATCTTGGATCCTGACCAGGGCTGGATTCTCTAAAAAGGTCGCTGCGACGATGGCTAGCGCCCGAAAGCCCGTCTCGGCTCGCATCTACCACGGGACTTGGAAGGTCTTTTTTGCTTGGTGCAGGGAACATGGTTGTTCCCCGCTTCGGTTTTCAATTCCAAATATTCTGTCATTTCTCCAGGCAGGCCTAGATTCAGGTTTAGCGCCAAGTACGCTTAGACGGCAGATATCAGCCTTGTCAGTGCTTTTTCAGCGAAGGATTGCGTCTAATTTTCAGGTTAGGACCTTTATTCGGGGGGTTGTCCATATAGTTCCCCCCTACAAGGCTCCCTTAGATGTTTGGGATCTCAATCTAGTCTTGGGAGTCTTGCAGGAATCTCCATTTGAACCTCTGCAGGAGGTTTCGTTGGCATTTCTTTCATGGAAGGTGGTGTTTTTGGTAGCCATAACATCCGTTAGGCGGGTTTCGGAGCTGGCAGCACTGTCTTGTCGGGCTCCGTACTTGCTTTTCCATCAGGATAAGGTGGTGCTCAGGCCAACGCCACCTTTTTTGCCTAAAGTCGTGTCCTCTTTTCATATCAATGAGGATATTGTTCTACCTTCTTTTTGCCCAGCTCCTACGCATCGGGTTGAGAAGGCTCTCCATACGTTAGATCTGGTGAGAGCGCTCAGGAGATATGTATCTCGGACGGCGTCCTTTCGGCAAACGGACACGCTGTTTGTTCTCCCTAAGGGTCGCAGGAAGGGACTCGCTGCCTCTAAATCAACCTTAGCTAGGTGGATTCGGTTAGCCATTCAGGAGGCTTACCGCATTAGAGGAGCGGTGGTTCCCGCAGGAATCAGGGCTCACTCCACCAGAGCGGTGGGTGCCTCCTGGGCCCTTCGGCATCAGGCTTCGGTGGAACAGGTTTGTAAGGCGGCAACCTGGTCCAGTCTGCATACCTTTTCCAAGCATTATAATGTCCATACTCAGGCTTCTGCGGATGCCAGTCTGGGTAGAAGGATTCTTCAGGGCGCGGTTGCGCACCTATAAGCAATGCTTGGTTATAAATTACACTGTGGAGTCGGTTTCCCACCCAAGGGACTGCTTTGGGACGTCCCACAGTCCTGTGTCCCCCAATGAGACGAAGGAGAAATACGGATTTTTGTGTTACTCACCGTAAAATCCTTTTCTCCGAGACGCTCATTGGGGGACACAGCACCCTCCCTTATAGCCGGATGGCTTCGTTTTCTAAGTTAATTCTATTTGTTTGGGTCTATATCAGTAGATTTACTTCTGGATATATTGTACCTGTATTAACACTGATTTATTCTTTAGCCTCCTACTGCTTTTTGCACTAAACTGGGTTTGCCTGCGGCCAGTGCTGAGGTGTATACGGCGGAGGAGGAGCTAACCTTTTTTTATATTTACTTAGTGTCAGCCTCCTAGCGGCAGTAGCATACACCCACAGTCCTGTGTCCCCCAATGAGCGTCTCGGAGAAAAGGATTTTACGGTGAGTAACACAAAAATCCGTATTTTCTGAACTGGAAGGGAAAACTTTTGTAAACTGCAGAATTAAACAGGTAAAACCTTAGTTACTGTTTTTCTATGTAACTATGGCACATAAATACAAATGTAAATTGCTATATTCAGGGAAGCAAAGAAGGTACTTACATCTACATCCGCAGAGACAGGACCATTATGGATGGCCTTGTCCGGTCCCAGGGTCTGATGCACCGATGACACGGTTTCCCTGTGTAGCTCCTGGTCACGGGTGAAGCCTAGTAAATCAAAGTACCACAAGGAGGGCACATACACCTCATCCGTGCTGGCACCTGATTTACTAGACTTCTCCACCTTGTTGAGCTCCTTCTTGTACACGGTGCGTAGACCCTGTATTTTTTTCCTGACAAGGCTTTCATCCACCTTCTCTGTCGGATTATGCTTTTTGAAGAGCTCAATGAGCTTCTCGTAGGCCTCTCTTTTTTTAATCCTGTTGCTGTATTCAGCGGATTTTATTTTCCATAGGCATGGCAGAGACCTATAGAGCTCGATGAGTTCCCGAACGAATTCTTCACTATTGAAAGACATCTGAAATAAAGAAAAGCATACAGTGAGCATACATGGAAAATTTGAAAAAATATTAAAACTTTAAAACTAACATTTGAGTTATTAGGTGTCCTATAACAATTTAAAATTTGGCGAAATGGAAAGATATTTGAGATCCCACCCGAGACCCCCTAAAATGGCTGCCGGCGAAAAAGCACATGTGCACCAGTAGAAGCCATGCCCTCCCTCCATCCCAGCACAGCAAAAATAGCAGACAATAGACTATAGGTAGATGTCCTATAACAATTTAAAATGGGAAGGTATTTGAGATCCCACCCGAGACCCCCTAAAATGGCTGCCGGCGAAAAAGCACATGTGCACCGGTAGATAGCAGACAATAGACTATAGGTAGATGTCCTATAACAATTTAAAATGGGAAGGTATTTGAGATCCCACCCGAGACCCCCTAAAATGGCTGCCGGCGAAAAAGTACATGTGCACCGGTAGATAGCAGACAATAGACTATAGGTAGATGTCCTATAACAATTTAAAATGGGAAGGTATTTGAGATCCTACCCGAGAACCCCTAAAATGGCTGCCGGCGAAAAAGCACATGTGCACCGGTAGATAGCAGACAATAGACTATAGGTAGGTGTCCTATAACAATGTTAAATGGGAAGGTATTTGAGATCCCACCCGAGACCCCGATAAAATAGACAATAGGAACCACATTCGAGACCCAAAAAAATACAATGCACAGCACTCCAATGTTACCAATAATTGGTAATTGACATTAAAATGAAATATAAAAGAAACCCCAGACAAACTTACCGTGCACAAACAATAGCTGGTCACAAGGTAACTGGAAAATAGCTGTTTTGGAGTCGCAGTCGAGGACGCAACAGAGATCCAGATAAAAAGGTCGCAAGTAGGAAAAAACCACGCTACTGTGCTCCGAAAGAAAAAGCAGGACGCAAGCAGGAGGAAACCACAAGTGATGCGAGAATGCCAGGGGCAATTTAAAACAGGAGCGCAGCTACGTTGCCTTTTTACACAATCGAGAACAATAGGCAGTAGCGCCGCCAATGGGAACGCAGTAATGAGCACCAATCGGAGATGAGGGGGCGCAGAAAAGGCGACGCTATGCCACGCCTGCGTGCCTACAACGTCACTCTGTACAGCCCACATCGAGCGCTGTGTCGTTCGAATAGGTGTAGTGTGACAGGGTTCCAACGACCGCCGACGTCGTCATGTAGATCGCTATGATCATCCGCGTCGTTACTGCATCGCTGGGAGAGTCAGGATGTTTGACGGCTCACCAGCGATCACACAGCGACGCAACAACGATCCTTATCAGGTCGCATCGTTGTCGTGATCGTTGCGGGATCGCTATGTGAGACCCGGCCCTTACGGGGGCTTAACACCCATTAACTCTCGGCTTTACAAGGGCAGTCCACAGCTATCCCTGAGCTGGACATGCCCTACACTTTCCCTCAGAATGTTGTCCCAAGGTGTTTCTTCCAAGCATACATACATAGTATAATAGCCGCTAATTCATCCCAGGCTATACTGTAAAATCACACTGACAGCTTTAATAAAGAATAGAAACAATACATATACACACATAGAATATATATATATATATATATATATATATATATGTATTGTGACATATATATATATATATACATATATTTATAGTTCATACACTTCTACATACTGTAATAGCCGCTAATTCAATTGCCGGCTTTTGTGAAATGACAGAACCCGACATGAAATGACACATGGTTTTCATACAGTTAACCATGTCATTTCATGTATTTTGATATATGGTTTTAACTTACAATTACATGAGTGTATGTGTGCAAAATTGCAGACATGTAGGGGTTAATTAAAGGTGTAAATTTTTTGAAAAAAAATGCGTGGGCTCCCGCTGTATTTTCTTCACCAGACAGACAAAGCAAGCGAGTGGGGGCAAATAATAATAGCCCAGGGAGGGTGCATTTATTTTGTGCCCCCCCGGCTACTAATATCTGCCCCCAGACACCCCAGAAAAGGCAAATCTGTAATTAGATTAGCCCTTTCTGGCACTTTGCCCGTCTATTCCCATTGCCCTGTAGCGGTGGCGAATGGGTTAATAAGGGGTTAAAGCCACCTTGCAATTGAAAGGTGACTTTAAGCCAGGTTAATAATTGAGAGTTGTCAATTTGACAACTCTCAATTATTAATCCTATTGTATGAAATGAAAAAAAACACACACACACATTAATTATTAATCCTTTTAATGAAATAAAGACCCAGTTTTGGAACATATTTTATTGCTCAGCTGTAATCCCCTGAATGAATCAGTTCTTCTCCCGGCGACAGGAGAGGAAGTGATTAGTGTGTGAAGCTTAATTGATTGCTTCCCACTTTCACTTCAGGTCAGGTCAGGGTGACCTGACCTGAAGTGAAAGTGGGAATAAATCAATTAAGCTTCACACATTAATCACTTCCTCTCCTTTCGCCGGGAGAGGAACTGATTCATTCAGGGGGTAACAGCTCAGCAGGCAGCATTAGCTGCCTGCTAGCTGTAACCTGTTAACCCTTTCTGATGGATTACAGCGTGGGACCTGACTGTGCATGGGATAGGTAAGAATCATTTTGCTTTTTTATTTTATTTTTATTACAGGAAATTGTTTTAGCAGGAAAATAAAAGATGGTCAAAAACTGTTTGATTATTTCATTAAACTGATTTTTCTTAAAGTGTGTGTGTTTGATTTTTCTTTCATACAATAGGATTAATAATTGATAGTTGTCTAATTGACAGCTCTCAATTATTAACCTGGCTTAAAGTCACCTTTCAATAGCAAGGTGGCTTTAACCCCTTATTAACCCATTCGCCACCGCTACAGGGCAATGGGAATAGACGGGCAAAGTGCCAGAAAGAGCTAATCTAATTATAGATTTGCCTTTTCTGGGATGTCTGGGGGCAGATGTTAGTAGCCGGGGGGGCACAAAGTAAATGCACCCTCCCTGGGCTATTATTATTTGCCCCCACTCGCTTGCTTTGTCTGTCTGGTGGAGAAAATACAGCGGGAGCCCATGCATTTTTTTTCAACGAATTTACAACTTTAATAACCCCTATATATCTGCAATTTTGCGCACATACACTCATGTAATTGTAAGTTTAAACCATATATCAAACTACATGAAATGATATGGTTAACTGTAGGTAAACCATGTGTCATTTCATGTCGGGTTCTGTAATTTCACAAAAGCCAGTAATTGAATTAACGGCTATTATACTATGTAGAAGTGTATGAACTATAAATATATATATATATGTATGTGTCACAATGACGTGTATATATATATATGTATTATCTAGTGTTTTGTGAGCTGTCAGTGTGTGTTATGGTTCGATTTCCCGCTGCTGCACAAGGGGAGTCTCGAACCCGTCCCGCTGCGGTCTCCCATTCATCTCTGGCCGCAGTGGAGCCTGCTCAGCAGAGGCGTCGGTCCAGGCGTCTTGCCCACTCCACTACTGGGCAGTGACTTGTTGCTGCCTTTCCTGGATCTGCTATTATAGTCAATGCTGGAGCAGACGTCTTTGGGACAAAGTACTGCATTTTCCCTTCTGAGCATGCCCAGAGTGAGATCTCTCATTGGAGATCAGGGGTCACATGCTCAGGTACTGCAGCAGCTCCTATTGGCCCGCCAGGAAGGCCCTGTTACTACGAGTCTTTTGGAACAGGTTTCTCATTGGTCCTTGTTCCTGGAAGGTCCTGTAGCTGTTGCTATAAAAGGGTAGCATGGCTGGGCCGCCATGCGCTAATATCAACCATTGTATGCTATGCGCCAGTGTGGTCATGCGTGTGTGTGGTTAGGGACCCGGCTGAAATAAGCCACTAGAATACCGACTTAATCGGTGAGGAGTTTGGTGTGCTAGCTGGTCAGGGTCGGTGTCCTAGATGCCCTAGATTACCGGCATAACCGGTGAGGAGTTTGATTGCCGTATTCAGGGTCTGGCGTTCAGACGCCATAGATTGCGGGTGACTCCCGCGAGGACATTAGCGCATGACCACGTATTATGCTCGCTTAGCAATTATCCGTGTACCTGAGAGCCTGACCGGACACGGTACTTTTTCTCAGCGGCTCTGTGACGTAACAGGGTTCGCTTTTGACGCTAGACAGCGCCCTAGCGTTTTACTTTGCGGCTCACTGAAGTTAAGTGAGTTCGCACCTATCGCCATATAGCGCTGTGGCATCCCGTTAGCGGCTCTGGGATTAACAGAGTTCGCACTTACTGCCACAACGCGCTACGGCGTTGATTTTTGCGACTCTGCGGGATAACAGAGTTCGCTACTTTCGCCATCTTATTAGCAGCGGGCTTCGCCTGCACGGTGGACCCCGGGCTGCAAACGCACCTCTCTATTATATCTATTAGGTGCGTTCCGCAGACCTTAACATAATATTAGCACCAGGGTCTGGCTAGTAAAATGGCGGATGACCAACGTCTAAGGCAGTATATCCAGCAGCTGGAGGGAAGGTTGGCGGCTCTTGAGCACACAACCTCAGCTGTGGATATTACCGCAGTCGCTGTTCAGGCTGCTAGCGTGGCTGCAGCCAGTTTGTCCTCTGCTACCTCTGTCCCTACATTATCCCACCTCCCGCTTCCTGACAAGTTTGCCGGTGACAGCAAGCAATGTCGGGGATTCGTGAGTCAGTGCTCTATACAGCTCGAGCTTCTGGCTGCACGTTTCCCCACGGATCGGGCACAAGTGGGTTTTGTACTGTCTCTTCTCTCGGGCAGAGCGTTGGAGTGGGCAACACCGCTGTGGGAGCGTGACGATCGTGTGGTGCGGAGTGCTCCTCGGTTTTGGAGGCTCTGAAAAAGGTCTTTTTAGGACCTCAGGTCACGCACGATACGGCACTCCAACTGCTGACAATGTCACAGGGCTTGTCCATGGTCAGCCAGTTCTCAGTCCAATTTCGGACTTTGGCCTCTGAATTAGAGTGGCCAGATAAAGTTCTTATTCCAGTGTTCTGGAGAGGACGCTTTGGCTACCAGGGAGATTCCTGCCACACTGGAGAAACTCATTTCTATATCTACCCGCATCGACCTCCGTTTTCACGAGCGGAGGTTAGAGCGGACCCAGTGTAGGCAGAGGTTTCGGCTGGCACCCACCTTTGCCAAACCTCTGGAATTTCCCGTTCGGGCGTCTGACTCCCCAGAGACCGTGGAGAATACTCGAGTGAGATCTAAGTCTCGGACCACTCGAGTATCCGTGGTCTGTAGAGTGTGTCAGCAGTCAGGACATTATGCCAACCGATGTCCCCAGCGAATAAGTAAACGGTCATGTTCCGTGACCATGGGTGCAGGGTCATTAGACGCGAGGGATTTTGCTCCGAAGATGCTCCTTAAAGGGTTAATCTCTCTAGGTTCATCCACCCTTCCCGCCAAGCTTTGTGTGGACTCTGGGGCAGAGGGGAATTTTATGTCCTCCTCCTTTGCCTCTCACCATTCCATACCGCTGGTGACGCTCGCCGAGCCAATATCGGTGAGAGTGTTGAATGGAGCAATCCTGCCCTCACAAATCACCCACCAGACTGTCACTCTACCTCTGTCTATGTCTCCTCCACATCAGGAGAATATATCCCTTTTTGTCCTTCCTGAGGGAATAGATGAGGTTTTGTTGGGATTACCCTGGCTTCGCCACCACTCTCCCCATATTGAGTGGTCCTCTGGGAGAATACTGGGTTGGGGTGATCATTGCAGAGACAAATGTCTCAGAGAGGACGTTCAGGTTTCCACAACGGAGATACCCATAGATCTTGATTCCCTTCCCAAGGTTTATCGGTCATACGCAGACGTATTCTCCAAAAAGGCAGCGGAGACTCTGCCGCCTCATCGCCCTTATGACTGTCCTATAGACCTCTTGCCTGGAACGGAGCCCCCTCGGGGAAGAGTGTATCCTCTCTCTCTTCCTGAGACGGAGGCCATGTCACAATACATCCAGGAAAATCTGGCCAGAGGGTTTATTAGGAAGTCAGTGTCACCAGCAGGGGCAGGATTTTTCTTTGTGCAGAAGAAGAATGGAGAATTACGACCGTGTATAGACTATAGGGGTCTTAACGCCATTACCGTTAAGAACAAATATCCTTTGCCCCTAATATCTGAGCTCTTTGATAGGCTCGGGGAGCAAGGGTATTTACTAAGCTGGATCTTCGTGGTGCCTATAACCTGATCCGCATCCGTGAGGGGGACGAATGGAAGACGGCGTTTAATACCAGAGATGGACATTACGAATATCTTGTGATGCCCTTCGGGCTCTGTAATGCTCCAGCCGTCTTCCAAGATTTCGTAAATGACATCTTCCGGGACATGCTTGCCACCTCTGTGGTAGTCTATCTGGATGACATTCTCATCTTTTCTCCAGATATGGACACCCACCGGAGAGATGTTTGCAGGGTCTTCGACCTCTTGCGGGCAAATTCCTTATATGCGAAGTTGGAGAAGTGTGTGTTTGAGCAGGAGTCTTTGCCATTCCTGGGCTATATCATCTCCACTCAGGGATTGGCTATGGATCCTGCCAAACTACAGGCTGTAATGGATTGGCAAGAACCCCACTCTCTTAAAGCGGTGCAGCGCTTTATGGGGTTCATTAATTACTATTGCCAATTCATTCCCCACTTCTCTACTTTGGTTGCTCCCTTGGTAGCCCTCACCAAGAAAGGAGCCAATCCCAAATTGTGGTCAGAGGAGGTCTCCAAGGCCTTTACTTCAATCAAGTCCCATTTTGCTAGCGCTCCTATCCTACATCATCCCGAGGTTGATAAGCCTTTTATATTGGAGGTAGATGCCTCGTCCGTTGGTGCTGGAGCAGTCCTTTTTCAAAAGGATGCTCAAGGTCGTAAACATCCTTGCTTCTTCTTCTCCAAGACCTTCACACCTGCGGAGAGGAATTATTCCATTGGGGATAGGGAGTTGCTAGCCATGAAGTTGGCCTTTTCTGAGTGTAGACATCTCCTGGAGGGGGCTCGCTTTCCCTTCCAAGTGTTCACTGACCACAAAAATTTGGTCTATTTACAGACCGCCCAGCGGCTAAATTCCCGTCAGGCCAGATGGTCCCTGTTCTTCTCCCGATTCCATTTCACCCTCCATTTTCTCTCAGGGGAGAAGAACATTCGTGCTGATGCTCTGTCTCGCTCTGTGGTGTCCTCTGAGGAGGTGGAGGAGGAGCCTCGGCTGATTGTCCCCACAGAGAGCCTAAGAACTGTGGCCTCGGTTTCGCTTGAGTCTGTGCCTCCAGGCAAGACTTTTGTGCCCATCAATTTGTGACCGGAGGTTCTCTCTTGGGCACACTCGTCCAGGGTGAGTGGACATTTTGGGGCAAAGAGGACATCTGAGTTGCTGGCGAGGACATACTGGTGGCCACATATGGTCCGTGACGTCAGGGAATACGTTCAGACATGCGTCTCCTGCGCCAAGAATAAGTCCCCTCGACAACGGCCAGCTGGGTTACTCTTTCCTTTACCGGTGGCAGACAGGCCCTGGGAGATGGTCGGGATGGATTTTGTGGTTGGCTTACCCAAGTCTCGGGGCTGCACCATCATCTGGGTGATAACCGACCACTTCTCCAAAATGGTGCACTTGGTGCCGTTACCACGGTTACCGTCTGCACGGGCCTTGGCAGAATTATTCATTAGGCATATTTTCCGCCTACACGGTATGCCAGACAAAATTGTTAGTGATCGAGGTCCCCAGTTTGCGTCTCGTTCTGGAGAGAGCTGTGTCGTTTACTCAGCATTGAGTTGAATCTCTCCTCTGCATACCATCCCGAGACGAATGGGTTGGTAGAGAGGGCCAACCAGACCTTGGTCACATACTTGCGACATTTTGTCTCTGCCAGGCAGGATGACTGGGCATCCTTGCTACCGTGGGCTGAGTTTGCTCTAAATAATGCTGTGGCTGACTCCACCGGACAGACCCCATTCCTCCTGAACTACGGTCAGCATCCGCGGGTACCAGTGCCTATGCCCGTGTCTTCCGCCGATTCCAGGGTGGCAGACTGGGCTGTGGAGGCACGGGACATTTGGGACCGCACTCAGGATGCCATTCAGGCCTCCAAAGAGAGGATGAGGTCTTCGGCCGATGCCCATCGGCGCCCCGCTCCTACGTTTGCTCCGGGTGACCTAGTGTGGCTTTCTGCCCGAAACATCAGGCTACGGGTAGAGTCCACCAAGTTGGCACCTCGCTTTTTGGGCCCCTTTAAAGTTCTTGAGCAGGTGAACCCGGTAGTTTACCGCCTAGCCCTTCCGCCTCGCCTTGGTATCACTGACACCTTTCACGTGTCCCTCTTGAAACCCGTGGCCATTTCCCGGTTTTCCGAGTCATCTGCTGGGACGTCGGGTTCATCTACCGACGATCATGAGGTGAACGCCATTGTTGGGTGCAAGGTGGTACGAGGCAAAAAATTTTATTTGGTGGATTGGAGGGGTTATGGGCCTGAGGATAGATCCTGGGAGCCTGCCGAGCATGTTCACGCTCCGCAGCTCATCGCTGCCTTTGAGCGCAGCGAGGCCCAGAGAAGGGGGGGCCCTAGGAGGGGGGGTAATGTTAGGGTTCGATTTCCCGCTGCTGCACAAGGGGAGTCTCGAACCCGTCCCGCTGCGGTCTCCCATTCATCTCCGGCCGCAGTGGAGCCTGCTCAGCAGAGGCGTCGGTCCAGGCGTCTTGCCCACTCCACTACTGGGCAGTGACTTGTTGCTGCCTTTCCTGGATCTGCTATTATAGTCAATGCTGGAGCAGACGTCTTTGGGACAAAGTACTGCATTTTCCCTTCTGAGCATGCCCAGAGTGAGATCTCTCATTGGGATCAGGGGTCACATGCTCAGGTACTGCAGCAGCTCCTATTGGCCCGCCAGGAAGGCCCTGTTACTACGAGTCTTCTGGAACAGGTTTCTCATTGGTCCTTGTTCCTGGAAGGTCCTGTAGCTGTTGCTATAAAAGGGTAGCATGGCTGGGCCGCCATGCGCTAATATCAACCATTGTATGCTATGCGCCAGTGTGGTCATGCTGTGTGTGGTTAGGGACCCGGCTGAAATAAGCCACTAGAATACCGACTTAATCGGTGAGGAGTTTGGTGTGCTAGCTGGTCAGGGTCGGTGTCCTAGATGCCCTAGATTACCGGCATAACCGGTGAGGAGTTTGATTGCCGTATTCAGGGTCTGGCGTTCAGACGCCATAGATTGCGGGTGACTCCCGCGAGGACATTAGGCATGACCACGTATTATGCTCGCTTAGCAATTATCCGTGTACCTGAGAGCCTGACAGGACACGGTACTTTTTCTCAGCGGCTCTGTGACGTAACAGGGTTCGCTTTTGACGCTAGACAGCGCCCTAGCATTTTACTTTGCGGCTCACTGAAGTTAAGTGAGTTCGCACCTATCACCATATAGCGCTGTGGCATCCCGTTAGCGGCTCTGGGATTAACAGAGTTCGCACTTACTGCCACAACGCGCTACGGCGTTGATTTTTGCGACTCTGCGGGATAACAGAGTTCGCTACTTTCACCATCTTATTAGCAGCGGGCTTCGCCTGCACGGTGGACCCCGGGCTGTGAACGCACCTCTCTATTATATCTATTAGGTGCGTTCCGCAGACCTTAACAGTGTGATTTTACAGTAGCCGGGGATGAATTGCCGGCTTTTCAAAGGACACCAATGCGTGTAAATCGGACAGCACTCACATGGTGCGAGTGCTGTGGATGATTTCTCGCACCCATTGACTTGCATTGGCGATTATCATGCCAAAATCGCATCAAATCGCAGCATGTTGCGATTTTTTTCTCACACCGATTTAGGCTGAGAAAAAAATCGCAAATGAGATGTCACCTATTGAATAACATTGGTCAGATTTGAATCCGATTTTTTATCTGCTGAATATCATCCGTTTTCGGCTCAAGTGAGTATGAGCCCTTAAGGTATTTTTTAGCCATCAAATCAGAACTATGGGTGAAATTGGACCAACAGGTTCAGAAGGCAATTGGTAATAATGCAGTGATGTGTGTCCTGCACTAGAGTTGGCCAATGTTGAGCGTTCTGCTTAGTAACCATCTCTTCCCTAAAGGGTGAATGAAAAGTTCACAGCACACTTCAATATTCTTATGACGCACTTAGAATAAGATTAGCAATGGACAACCTGCTCTGTGGCAAAGTGACTTCCATCTCTCCTTTTTCTGTCACTTGTAAGTGTACAATGAGTCACTTTTATTCATCTGATTGTGGAGATGTTCTATGTGGAGAAAGGTCACAGTGACTAATAATATATTCTCGCCATTTGCTTCAGCCATTTACACCTGATTCACTATGAGACGCTGATCTGAAATGTTATTTCTGCGATATGAATGTTTGTTTTAGGGAAATTGAAATTTTATGCGAATTATTAAAAATTTAGCCCAGAGGTATTTAGCCTTTTTAGAACCAGTGTCCCAAATAAGTCTGGCAGTCAGACCAGGAACCAAAGAACGGTCGTCACCTAGTGAGCTATACTAATTACTCTCAAGTTTTCTAAAGGTTAAATCCATCATTATAAGTGAAATACAACTTATATAATTAGATACATCCTCATAATAGAGGTCTTTTAATTGTGAGTCTATAGATTATAGACAGATTTTAAGGGATTATAAAACTTGATTTAGGGTTGTGCTACCTGCTAGATGAACTTAAAGGGAATCTGTCACCAGGTTTTTTACCTCCTAATCTGAGAGCAGCATATTGTAGAGACAGAGACCATGATTCAAGAAATGTGTCACTTACTGGGCTGCTTGCTGTAGTTTGATAAAATCACTGTTTTATGAGCAGATTATTACTAGAGGGCTAGTAATTCTGCTGCCATGTAGTCTTCATATTCATGAGCTCTGAATAATACCACCCCCACAACTGACTGGCAGCTTTCTGCCTATGCACTGTGTACACAGAAAGATGCTAATCAGTGGTGTTGGCTTGGTTATACAGAGCTCAGCATTCAGAGAACTTGTAGATCGGCAGCTGAGAAAACACTTTTTAAATGAAATTGCATCACCCAGTAAAGTAAGTGAACCATCACTGGAATCGAGATGTCTGATCCTATACCATATTACTTTCAGAGGGGTAGCAAACCCTTAATGATAAATTCCCATTAAGACTAATTTTTTTTTATTGATGTGCACCTCCCATTCTGTTGACCATGACAGTGATCTGTGGCTGCTGAAGTGTGAAAGGGGGAACCACCTCTTACATGATGGCATCAGGTAAGATTTGCCGGCTGGCTTTTGCTTTTGATTTGCCGGCCTGGCATGATGTCACATTTGCGTCACACTTCAACAATGACGTTGCTCCAGACTGGATACTCAAAAGAAAATTCACTGACGCTGTCACGTAAGAGTCAGTACTCCCTCTCTCATGCCAGCGTGGCCATTGGAGTGATCAGTTAGAAGTTTAATATTGTGGCTTAGAAGCTTCAACATTTTGCCATCTTAATCTTGGGATGATTAATACATAAGATTAACATCAAGCGGTTCCAGTGACATAGAAAGTAACCTTCTTACTTGCTCCTGCCCACCCCAAGATTTCTACAGCCTCAGAAAAACTATATTTGGAAATAAGAGCCCAAAGGATGGGGGTAACAGGTCTGTAAGTAGCAACGGCGGTGTGTTATAAGCGTGACTGAATGAACTCATACCCACCTGTTTCCATGTACAAGGAGACAAGTGAATGGCTCACTGAGAGTGTTTATGTGCAAACTCCCTGTTGTCCATGATCCCACAATCTTAGTGTGACCTGTGTGCATAGTATAGCACAAATGGCTGTTGACATCTTCATAAAGTGCTCATCATGCCACTGTATGTACTTCTGATTCCTTTGGAAGCATAGGTAGCGTTTGCTTTAATAGGGGGATGTTCCATGACCTACTATGAAGATATTCTGCTCTAGAAGCATTTAGTCTAAAGCTGTGCACATAATCTTTTTTTGGTCCGAGTGCCACATTGTTAGGTTAAACCAAGGGTATAGGCTGCAAAAAAACATATTAAACATCACAACATAAATTTCTAATAAGGCTCCTATTTATCTGGAGGATATAGGTCCTCTATTCTCCCATTCCCAAGCCAGAAAGAAAGAGACTATTGATTCATGTTTCTCCATTGTAGTTTATGCGAGACATTGACACAGTGGTGTTTCCCTTCTGTCATAAATTACAATTATTATTGCAGGAGTCATGCAGGGCCACTTCTTTACTTCATTTACTTCTTATGTAGATGAACACATGGTCACAAACATGGTCGTATAGTGCACCATGACTAGTCACCCATCCTATAGTTCTACCTGACACTCCTGTGTTCCATAACATGGAAAACATATACAGTATGAGCAGGTAATGTCAGGCATGTCTGTGACCATATAATTAGGGCCTGGCTGCAGGTTGTGTGCCCTCAGTCTAGAACATACATGTCAAACTGTGGCCCGTGTGCCAAATCTGACCCGCAGGGTGATTCAATTTGGCCCGCGACGTCGGCACAGCCCTCCCACAACCTGACACCACACATTCAATTGTATTGGCATCCCGGATGCCGATACAGTTGAAAGCAATGATGAAAAAGGGAAGCCATCCCCTCTTTACCCATCATTTTCTCTCTGCTCTGACATCTCAGTGCAGCTGGTGCAATGAGATCACTATTTTGTGCCCGTTGTGCTGAGCAGTGAAGATCTTCTGAACGCTCGCTGCCGAGACCGGAGCAGTGGGGGATAGAGGAGAGTTGAGTATGTATTTTTTTATGTGGGGCCCATTACTGTACAGAATGAAATGTGGGGCCCATTATTCTGTATAGAGGAATATGTGGGGTTATTATATTGTATGGAGGATTATGTAGAGCCCATTATATTGTGTGGAGGGCTATGTGGGGAATCACAGTTGTGACATTATACTGTGTTGAGGTCACCATACTTCGTTGTGAGTGGTTGATGTGAGGTACAGTAGGGACATCATACTGTACATGTGAAGGGTACTGTGGAGGAATTCACTGCGGGAATATCATAGTGTGTTTGTGGGCATTTTTGTTGGCATCATACTTTATGGGACAATGAAAAGGCAATCTAGGGGCTTCACTAGGAGGAAAATTACATTGTGAGAGCTACAAAGTTGTGAGATATGCTCTTCTGTGACCACACCTAATGTTAAGATTTTTTTTTGAGAGGGGCCCAATTAGAACTTCTGCTCTGGTCCCCCATGATTTCTATGCATGCACCTGCCCACGAGGAAATTCTCAATGCTACAGTCATGTGATCTGACTCTTAAGATCTATTAAAATGTACTTTGTTCATAGGACAACTCCTTTAAAGTTTGTTTTCATATGAAAAAGTTCATCATTATATTTGATGATAAGGAAAAACTTCATCAATTGTTGCCATTTTTTTAATTAATATCGTGGTTGGTCAGCGACTTTGCCCAATTTTTAATTTTGTCCCCCTGTGTATTTGAGTTTAACATTCATATTCTAGAGGGAATATCTCCATAATACCGTGCTGTACAGAGGCACCATCCATTCTCACATGGAGTATCTATAGCTCTAAGGTGTGTATGATGCCGATCCACTGCTTTGATATTGAAAACCTATTCATAGGAAAGGTCAGCAATATCAAATCAATGGGGGCCAACACCTGGAACTCAGACCAATCAGCTGTTATCAGCACCAGAGGCTGTCAGATTTGAGCAGTGCATGGAGCGGAACAGCATTGTTATGTTCAATGTACAGTGGCCATCGCAGAGAACTACAGATCAGCTCCTATTCAATTAGATGTGTATGTGTCCTTCCATAGGTTGCATAGATACATGGGTTGAAAAAAGACATACAGTGGCATGTAAAAGATTGGGCATATCAAAATTACTTTTTCATTTAAAAAATTACAAAAATAAAAATTGGCCAATTCAAAAGTTTGGGAATCCTTGGAGATTTGTGTGCTCAGATAACTTTGATTAAGGTTTCAGACCTTAATTAGCTTGTTAGGGTTATGCTTGTCCACTATCATTGTTAGGAAAGGCCAGGAGATGCAAACTTCAGACATTCAGAAAGATTTAGCAGAATCTGGAGTAGTGGCACATTTTTCTACTGTTCAGAGATACCTGCACAAATATGGCCTTCAAAAGTCATCAGAAGAAAAAATTTCCTGCGTCCTCACCATAAGGCCGGAGTCACACTAGAGAGAAATACATACGAGTGCTATGCGAGAAAAAATCGCATAGCACTCGGACCAATGTTAAGCTATGGGGCAGCTCCCATCACCATTTATTTTCTCTGCCGTATTATAAGTGCGAGTGAAATTGCAGCATGCTGCGATTTGCAGCGTATATCGGGAATATCGTATCGTATATCGAGAATCGACAACGCAAGTCTATGGGTGTGAGAAAAACTCGCACACCACACGGACCATCAGTGTGACTTGCGAGAAATATGCGCATCGGTATCCTTTAGAAAAGCCGGCAATTCAGTGCTCTATACTGTAAAATCACACTGACAGGTTAAAATACAATAGATAGAATAGATGTATACAAATAGTATAGGTATACATCTATTGGCTTGCGCCCTCTCTGGCGGAGAAAATTGTGCGTAAGTTTTTCCGTGAATTAATTCTTTAATTTAACACCTACAGCTCCAAAATTTTACACACATACACTACTAACATTATTAGCGAAGGACATTTATATATCTAACAGATATGCAATGGTTTACTGTATGTAAACCATGTCTTCTATCCTGTAGGGTTGTGTAATGATTTTACAGAAGCCGATAATTGAATTATCGGCTATTCTGCTATCTACCTCTGTATGAAATATAAATATATATGTGTCTGACTGTCATATATATATATATATATATATATATATATATATATATATACATATACACTACCGGTCAAAAGTTTAGGGTCACTTAGAAATTTCCTTATTTTTGAAAGAAAAGCAGTTTTTTTTCCAATGAAGCTAACATTAAATGATTCAGAAATACACTCTATACAGTGTTAATGTGGTAAATGACTATTCTAGCGGCAAACGTCTAGTTTGTAATGCAATATCTTCATAGGTGTATAGAGGCCCATTTCCAACAACCATCACTCCAGTGTACTTATGGTATTTTGTGTTCGCTAACTGTGTAAGAAGGCTAATAGATGGTTAAAATACCCTTTAAAACCCTTGTGCAAGTATGTTAACACAGCTGAAAACAGTTTGGCTGATTAGAGAAGCTATAAACCTGACCTTCCTTTGAGCTTGTTGAGAATCTGGAGCATTACATTTGTTGGTCCCATTAAACTCTCAAAATGGCCAAAAAAAAAGAACTTTCTTGTGAAACTCGACAGTCTATTCTTGTTCTTAGAAATGAAGGCTATTCCATGCGAAAAATTACCAAGAAACTGAAGAATTCATACAATGGTGTGTAGTACTCCCTTTAGAGGAGTGCACAAACAAGCTCTAACCAGAGAACAAAGACAAGTGGGAGGCCCCGCTGCACAACTGAGCAACAAGACAAGTACATTAGAGTCTTTAGTTTGAAAAATTGACGCCTCACAGGTCCTCAACTGGCAGCTTCATTAAACAGTACACATTAAACGCCAGTGTCAACATCTACAGTGAAGAGGCGATTTGGGGATGCTGGCCTTCAGGGCAGATTGGCAAAACAAAAGCCATATTTAAGACTGGCTTAAATGAAAGGAAAAGATTAATATGGGCAAAAGAACACAGACATTGGACAGAGGAATATTGGCTTTTGTTTTGCCAATCTGCCCTGAAGGCCAGCATCCCCAAATCGCCTCTTCACTGTAGATGTTGACACTGGCGTTTAATGTGTACTGTTTAATGAAGCTGCCAGTTGAGGACCTGTGAGGCGTCAATTTTTCAAACTAAAGACTCTAATGTACTTGTCTTGTTGCTCAGTTGTGCAGCGGGGCCTCCCACTTGTCTTTCTTCTCTGGTTAGAGCTTGTTTGTGCACTCCTCTAAAGGGAGTACTACACACCATTGTATGAATTCTTCAGTTTCTTGGTAATTTTTCGCATGGAATAGCCTTCATTTCTAAGAACAAGAATAGACTGTCGAGTTTCACAAGAAAGTTCTTTTTTTTTGGCCATTTTGAGAGTTTAATGGAACCAACAAATGTAATGCTCCAGATTCTCAACAAGCTCAAAGGAAGGTCAGGTTTATAGCTTCTCTAATCAACCAAACGGTTTTCAGCTGTGTTAACATACTTGCACAAGGGTTTTAAAGGGTATTTTAACCATCTATTAGCCTTCTTACACAGTTAGCGAACACAAAATACCATAAGTAGAGTTGAGCGATACTTTCCGATATCCAAAAGTATCGGAATCGGAATGGTATCGCTGATACACAAAAAATATCGGCGATACCCGATACCGATACCGGAAATCCAATGTAAGTCTATGGGAACAAAATATCGGAATTAAAAAAACCCCATTCTTGCCTTGTTGGTTAATTGTACATGAAGGAAAACAACAAAGAGTAATGTAGAATGTATTGGGGAAGGTTGAGGAGACATTAAAGGCATAGATGTTTAACCCAATCAAATGGAATAGCATAAATATTTTTTTTTTAAAAGATGTTCGGATTGACGAAGAAATTGACAATGTTGTTCACGTTTTTTCTATTTTGGCAAATATGTATATTTCACAACTTCCATGCTCTTCACCTTTTTAACTTTTGACACACTTTCTCCTTCATAATCTTCAGCAGCATCATCTTTTTCATCAAATTATTCTTCATCTTCACCTTCTTTATCTTCTTCTTAAACTTCTTGCTATTCATCTTTTTGTTAACATTACTCATATTCTTCTTATTAAACTATTATTCTTATTCATATTTTACTTCATCTTCTTCATCATATTCTTATTTGTGACAGAGAATCCTGTACTTGTAATCTGTCAAAGTATGAATTTTTCATTCTTCCGTTCTTGCTGTCACAAAAGATTTAAATTACAACAGTATTTGTCCGTGTTCAGTTTAGCCTGCAGCAGCAGCAGGCATTTTCCAGGGGCATCACGAGGAGGAACGGACTCACCCCCATACACTGCTTAGTCTTCTTCTGCTTATAATTTAGAGCATATATTTTGCTCTTCATTTTGGTCTTATACTTCATGTTCTTCTGCTTTTAGATCTTCTGCTTATTGTTCTTGTGTCTCTTGTTCTGTATCTTGTATTTGTAGCACAACCTTGTACCAGCTGATGTTACTGGGACACGGTTACTAAGCAGGAGGTACCTGTGCTCCAAAGCACTACCAAGGACCAGCAGACGTTGCAGGAACTCGGATACCGAGATGGAGGCACCTAGGCCAAAGGCACTGCGGAGAACCAGTTGACGGTACTGGAACCCGGACGGGTAGCAGAAGGTACAAGAGCCAATGCAAGTAACGAGGACCAGCTGACTGTGCTGGAACCCGGAGGGGCAGCAGAAGGAAAAGAGGCAATGGCACAACCGAGGACCAGCTGATGTTACTGGGACACGGTTACTAAGCAGGAGGTACCTGTGCTCCAAAGCACTACCAAGGACCAGCAGACTTTGCTGGAACTCGGATACCGAGATGGAGGCACCTAGGCCAAAGGCACTGCGGAGAACCAGCTGACGGTACTGGAACCCGGACGGGTAGCAGAAGGTACCCATGGAAATTTAAGTTGACAGGCCGCGAGCCGGCCGCAGTTACCGAATCCCACAGTACTACAGTGGGTGATTGTCCTATTGTCACAACGGAAACAGCCTTTATTTGCATATCCCGCAGCACACATAGGAAGCACCTAAACTCCAAGCACCATAGAGTCGGCTAACCCGACCGCAACACGACAGGACAACTTATTGGAGGCTAAGTGACGTTTACACTGACAGGAAACAGATGGCGTGCTGTAACCAGTCTGGGCAGGAGTGAGTACCCGTGCCAATGACACTTCCGAGCAACAACTGGCGGTGTTGAAGCCCAGGGATGAGAAGACAACAGGGTGGAGGCAGCATGACTTTTTGCCGTTCACACAGCAGGGGAACAGCTGACATTACTGAACCCCAGTAACACTATAGCTTGTGTATTGGTCTGTGGACACGACACTTCTGAGCAGCAACTGCCAGTGTTGTAGCCCAGGGAGTAGAGTTCAGGTGGTAGAAAGATGAACATAACAGGAGACATGGATAACGTTGCGAACCAGTTATTTAATCTGAAAACGGACAGACAAATTCTGGCAAGATCCATGCCTTGTTCATTTTCAGAAAAGTAAGCCGGTCTACATTATCGGAGGATAGTCGCATGCGACGGTCTGTTAGTACACCACCTGCAGCACTAAAGACGCGCTCCGGTAATACACTGGCAGCAGGGCAAGCCAGCACCTCCAATGCATACTGGCTAAGCTCTGGCCATGTATCCAGCTTAGAGACCCAAAACTTGAATGGGGAAGAGCCATCTGGGAGTACACTGAGAGGGAAAGACATGTAGTCTGTCACCATCATACGGAAACGTTGCCTCCTGCTGACTGGAGCCGTCTCGGATGGTGTAGACATTTGTGGCCCTGCCACAAAACTTCGCAACATTTGGAACATACTGGTCTTGCCCTGTGCAGAGGCGCTGCTTGTGCTCCCTCTTGTTGCAGAGCTGTCTCCACTGCCTCGACGCACAGAGCTGCTTTGTAAAGCAGTAGCAGCAGCAGTGCTCTCGGCTGGAATGGAGAACATTATGGATTGCACCAGTGTGTCTTGGTACTCCTGCATTTTACGCTCCCGGTTCAACGGTGTGATGAGGCTTTGTAAGTTGTCCCGGTAGCGAGGGTCTAGGAGGGTGTACACCCAATAATCAGACGTGGTGAGAATGTGGGCGATGCGGCGGTCGTTTCTCAGGCACTGCAGCATGAAATCAACCATGTGCTGCAGACTCCCAACTGGCCAAGAAACGCTGTCCCCTGCAAGAGGCGTCATCTCTGCCTGCTCTGCATCACCCCACCCTCGCTCTACATACTGACTAGAGCGTTGTGTACCTCCCTCTGGAGCATGTCTTCCTCCTCCATTGACTCCTCCTCATCCTCCTCACAAAGTGAGCCCTGCCCAGCCCTTTGTGAGGAACCACGTTGCGCTGACTGTCCAGAAGGTGATGGAATTTGTGACTCCTCATCCTCCACCTCTTCCAAAACCTCATCCCTTAGTGCTTGCAGTGTTTTTTGAAGCAGGCAGATAAGGGGACAGTCAGACTGACTAGTGCATCATCTGCACTCGCCATCTGCGTTGACTCATCAAACGCACGCAAAACGTGGCAGATGTCCTTCATAGAGGCCCACTCAGTAGTGGTGAAGTGTGAACGGCGCAAATTGCGAGTTGATTGCGTCTGATGCAGCTGATACTCCATTACTGCTGGCTGCTGCTCACACAACCGCTCCAACATATGTAACGTGGAATTCCACCTGGTGGGTACGTCACATATGATGCGATGTTCAGGAAGGCGAAATCTGCGTTGCAGAGCTGCAATCCGCGATCTGGCCATGCTGGAACGTCGCAAGTGAGCGCACTCTAGGCGGACCTTGTGCAGCAGTGCATCAAGATCCGGATAGTCCCTCAAAAAACTCTGCACGACCAAGTTGAGCACATGTGCCAGACATGGTATGTGAGTGAGGTTGCCAAGGCCCAGAGCTGCCACCAGATTTCGGCCATTGTCACACACTACCAAGCCTGGCTGGAGATTCGCTGGCAAAAACCACACGTCGCTCTCCTGCTTGATGGCATTCCAGAGCTCCTGCGCTGTGTGGCTTCGATTCCTCATGGAAATTAATTTCAGGACGGCCTGTTGACGTTTGGCCACGGCTGTGCTCATATCGGTCGCATCAGGTAAGCGTTCACGGGTCCATGTGGAGGTAGACCGTGACGGCTCCTGCAGCGATGATTCTGAGGAACTGGAGTAGGAGGAGGAGTCAATGTGGACAGACTTGATTCCTGCAATCCTTGGAGTTGGCAGAACACGTACAGCGCCACTCGCAAGATCTGTACCCGGCTCCACAACATTGACCCAATGGGCAGTGAGGGAAAGGTATCGTCCCTGGCCATGGGTACTGGTCCACGCATCGGTGGTCAGGTGGACCTTGCTACTGACGGCGTTTAGTAGCGCATGTTTAATTTTTCCCTCAACATGCTTTGCAGAGCAGGGACGGCTTGCCTGCTGAAATAAAATCGGCTGGGCACATTGTATTGTGGGACTGCCAATGCCATTAAGTTACGGAAACTGTCAGTCTCCACCAGCCTGAATGACAGCATTTCAAGGGACAGGAGTTTTGCAATGCCAGCATTCAGAGCCTGTGCTCGTGGATGGTTTGCCGAGTATAACCGTCTTTTATCCCATGCCTGTGCTACCGATGGCTGTTTTGTGGCCTGGGAGTGTGAGGATGACAGGGAACTTGCAGCTGTGGGTGGAATAACACTGGGTCTCTGGACAACAGTGACAGAGGTTCTTCCATGGCGATCCTGTGAGGAAGCCGAACCAGCTGTGTGTGAGCTGGAGGAAGAGGCTCCAACACGAGCTGAAGATGTAGGTGCTGCTGTAGGTTGGCCTACATCTCCAGTGTGTCTTTGGAACTCAACCACGTGCTTTGACCGCACATGTTTCCACATATTTATGGTATTAAGGTTACTGACATTTTTACCTCTTTTTACTTTTTGATTACACAGCTTGCATTTGACATAGCAAATATCATCTGCAAGTGTGTCAAAAAAGGACCACGCAGTGCAAGTCCTGGGAGCACCCGTTTTGGCTGTTGGAAGAGAACTGCTACAAACGGGTGCCAAACTGGAGGCTACAGGCAACCGAGTCTGCAGCCTACCTCTCCCTACTGTTTGGACCGTTGGGGCAATCTCTTCCTCAGAGCTGCTACCACCACCTTCCTGTTCCTCACGCCATGTTGGGTCTTGGACCTCATCATCTCCACTACCCTCTTCCAACACCTGCTGCTGTTGGGTGGTCTGGCCAGCACCATGCTCAACAGAAAATGGCACCTGAGTCTCATCATCATCAGATGCGTTCTGCGGTGTGCTGACCATCGGCACTGGCTCACCCGCCTCTTCACATTCAGAGAGACACAGCTGTTGCGCATCACTGCATACTGCCTCTTCTTCACATTCCAGAATGCTGCTTGGCTGGGCCCCTGTTTGCAAGCCAACAGATTCTGAGAACAGAAGCAGAGACTCAGCTGGCTCCAGTTCAGAACTCTCTGACTGCCTGGGCAATTTGGCAGGCGGTGAAGAGACAGATGGTTGTTCAACAGTGCTGTGGTCCTGAGAGGAGGTGGAAGGAATTGAAGTCGATGCATTGGCTGCCATCCAACCAACAACGGCTTCAATTTGTTCTTCCCGCAGCAGGGGGGTACGCTGAGCTCCTACAAAAGTGCGCATAAAGGAACGCTCACGGGAAAACTGGTGGATGCTGTGTCACTGGGTGCGGCAGCAGCCACAGAATCCCCACGTCCTCTCCCTGCTGAAACTCCACGGCCACGACCACGTGCCTTACTCCCTGCCTTCTTCATCTTGGTAGATTGATAAAGAAAGTCAGAAAACGGCCTAAGTGTGGTTATTCCTCAGAGACTGCAGTGAACACTGCAGACAACTGTTCACAATCTGTGAAAGGCTACTCCTTTGTCTACTTCTATAGTGTTTGCAACCAATGTATTGGATACGGACGGAAGCGCGTCACACTAATAGATTAGATTTTTTTCAAATATAATGGAGCAGCACCAATTGGAGAGAAATGAAAAGGATGAGGCACTGAGACACGCTCAGCAGAGTACAAGCAGCAGTGCTTGAACAAGTAACTGGAGCGTGATGTGCACTCAAAAAATAAAAAACACAGACTGAAGTGAACACTGAAACACAACTGTTCACAATCTGTGAAAGGCTACTCCTTTGTCTACTTCTATAGTGTTTGCAACCAATGTATTGGATACGGATGGAAGCGCGTCACACTAATAGATTAGATTTTTTTCAAATATAATGGAGCAGCACCAATTGGAGAAAAATGAAAAGGATGAGGCACTGAGACACGCTCAGCAGAGTACAAGCAGCAGTGCTTGAACAAGTAACTGGAGCGTGATGTGCACTCAAAAAATAAAAAACACAGACTGAAGTGAACACTGAAACACAACTGTTCACAATCTGTGAAAGGCTACTCCTTTGTCTACTTCTATAGTGTTTGCAACCAATGTATTGGATACGGATGGAAGCGCGTCACACTAATAGATTAGATTTTTTTCAAATATAATGGAGCAGCACCAATTGGAGAAAAATGAAAAGGATGAGGCACTGAGACACGCTCAGCAGAGTACAAGCAGCAGTGCTTGAACAAGTAACTGGAGCGTGATGTGCACTCAAAAAATAAAAAACACAGACTGAAGTGAACACTGAAACACAACTGTTCACAATCTGTGAAAGGCTACTCCTTTGTCTACTTCTATAGTGTTTGCAACCAATGTATTGGATACGGATGGAAGCGCGTCACACTAATAGTTAAATTGCATGGAGCAGCAAGAATTACACTGAAGAAAAAAAAAAGAGTCTGTGAGTGACACGTGCAGATGCCTACAGACAGCGTTGCATGCAGAGCAAACTGCAGCGTCACCTGCACTCACACACACCTTGCACAGAGCTGTTAAAACAACACTGGCAAAAGGAAGCTTTACACAGCGGTTGGTAAACTAGCCTGCCTAAAGCCCAGTACACAAAATCGCAATATCTAACTGTCCCTCAAAGTCAGCAGAACAGCGTTCTGTCCCTAACTGAGTTCACAGCACAGTGATGCTAAAATGGCGGCGGCGCCTTTTATAGTGCATTCTGACATCATTTCAGCAGCCAATCACAGCCATGCCATTAGTTAAGATGACCGCAGCATTACAGGATGTGCCCACACTTCATAAGATTCCTCATTGGCTGACTAAAATCACATTGCCTCTCAAAGAATTATGGGAACTTCCGATTCCGGTATACGATATTGGAAAAATATCGGAACTAAGTATCGGAATTCCGATACAGCGAATATCGGCCGATACCCGATACTTGCGGTATCGGAATGCTCAACACTAACCATAAGTACACTTTAGTGATGGTTGTTGGAAATGGGCCTCTATATACCTATGAAGATATTGCATTACAAACTAGACGTTTGCCGCTAGAATAGTCATTTACCACATTAACACTGTATAGAGTGTATTTCTGAATCATTTAATGTTAGCTTCATTGGAAAAAAACTGCTTTTCTTTCAAAAATAAGGAAATTTCTAAGTGACCCTAAACTTTTGACCGGTAGTGTATATACACTGCTCAAAAAAATAAAGGTAACACTTGAACAACACAACGTGACTCCAAGTCAATCACACGTCTGTGAAATTAACCTGTCCAATTATGAAGCAACATGGATTGTTAATCAATTTCTCCTGCTGTTATGCAAATGTAAAAACAGGTAGAAATTATAGGCAATTAGCAAGATAACTCCTATAAAGGGGTGGTTCTGCAGGGGGTGACCACAGACTGTTCTCATCCTTTTTGGCTGTTGTTTTGGTCACTTTAGCATTTTGTCATTGCTCTCACTCCTAGAGGTTGCAGTAGCAACCCACAGAAGTTGCTCAGGTAGTGAAGCTCATCAAGGGTAGCACATCAATGTGAGCTATGGCCAGAAGTGTAGCTGTGTCTGTCAGCATAGTATCCAGAGCATGGAACAGATACTAGGAGACAGGCCAGTACACCAGGAGATGTGGAGGGGGCCTTAGGAGGGCAACAACCCTGCTGTAGGACAGCTACCTCCTCCTTTGTGAAAGGAGGAACAGGAGAAGCAGTGCCACATCCCTGCAAAATGACCTCCAGCAGGCCACTAAAATCCATCTGTCTGCTTTGACTGTTAGAAACAGACTCCATGAGGGTAGTATGAGGGCTCGATGTCCACAAGTGGGTGCTGTGCTTACTGCCAAACACCGTGCCGGACAATTGGCATTTGCCAGAGAACACCAAGATTGGCAGATTTGACATTGGCGCTCAGTGATCTTCACAGATGAGAGCAAGTTCACACTGAGGACATGTGACAGACGTGACAGAGTCTGGAGACACCATGGAGAACGTTCTGCTGCTTGCAACATCCTCCTGCATGATTGGTTTGGCAGTGGGTCATTAATGGTGTGGGAAGGCATTTCTTTGGAGGGCTGCACAGCCCTCCATGTGCTAGTCAGAGGTACCCTTACTGCCATTAGGTACCGGAATGAGATTTTCAGACCCATTGTGAGACCATATGCAGGTGCACTGGGCCCTGAATGCCTTTTGATGCATGGCAATGCTAGGCATCATGTGTCTTAAGTGTGTCAGCAGTTCCTGCATGATGAGGGCATAACTGAATCCAATCCAGCACATCAGGGACATCATGTCTTGCTCCATCCAGCAACGCCACGTTGCACCACAGACTGTCCAGGAGTTGACTGATGCTTCCATCAGTCATCCAGGTCTGGAATGAGATCCCTCAGGAAAAGATCTGCAGCCTCATCAGGACCATATGCAGGCATTGTAGGGAGTTCAGACAAAAAGCATGTGAAGTCCACACACACTACTGAGCATCATTTTCTAGTCTTGAGGAATTTCCACTTTTACTTTGGGTATCATTCCAAAGCCAGACCTCCATGGGATATTAATTTTGATTTACATTGATCATTTTTATTTTTTATTGTTCTCAACACATTCCACTATGTAATGAATAAAGATTTACAACTGGAATATTTCATTTAGCGATATCTTGGATGTGGTATTTTGGTGTTCCCTTTATTTTTTTGAGCAGTGTATGTATATATATATATATATATATATATATATATATCTAATATATAAAGCTGAATGTATGTATGTGTGTATGTATGTGGGTATGTTTGTCCGGGATTGGAATCCGCACCGTCGCACTTACGGGCATGAAATTTTGCACGCCCGCACGTCTCGACCCCGAAAGCGTTCTAGGCTATGTTTTGAATAGAAATTTTAACCCCGCGCGTTCCAAATCGCCAAACAATTTTGGCCCTATCTACATAATGGGGAGAAAGCTGAATGCTTGTGTATATGTCCGGCATAGGAATCTGCATTTACGGGCATGAAATTTTGCACACCCGCACGTCTCGACCCCGGGAGCATCATAGGCTAGGTTTTGAGTAGAAATTTTAACCCCGCGCATTCCAAATCGGCAAATAATTTTGGCCCGGGATAGGAATCTGCACCGTTGTACTTACGGGCATGAAATTTTGCATGCCGCACATCTCAACCCCAGGAGCATCATAGGCTATGTGTTGAATGGAAATTTTAACCCCCGCACGTTTTGGTGTGTGATTTTTATGTGCAGAATAAATTTTTGTTAACATAGTCTATTTTGTTACAGCTAACAGCAGTTATTAATTAACCCGGGCGAAGCCGGGTACTACAGCTAGTATGTATATATATATATATACGGTACAGACCAAAAATTTGGACACACCTTCTCGTTTAAAGATTTTTCTGTATTTTCATGACTATGAAAATTGTAAATTCACACTGAAGGCATCAAAACTATGAATTAACACAAGTGGAATTATATACTTAACAAAAAAGTGTGTGACAACTGAAATTATGTCTTATATTCTAGGTTCTTCAAAGTAGCCACCTTTTGCTTTGATGACTGCTTTGCACACTCTTGGCATTCTTGATGAGCTTCAAGAGGTAGTCACTGGAAATGGTTTTCACTTCACAGGTGTGCCCTGTCAGGTTTAATAAGTGGGATTTCTGGCCTTATAAATGGGGTTGGGACCATCAGTTGTGTTGGTGGATACACAGCTGATAGTCCTACTGAATAGACTGTTAGAATGTGTATTATGGCAAGAAAAAAGCAGCTAAGTAAAGAAAAATGAGTGGCCATCATTACTTTAAGAAATGAAGGTCAGTCAGTCCGAAAAATTGGGAAAACTTTGAAAGTGTCCCCATGTGCAGTTGCAAAAACCATCAAGCTCTACAAAGAAACTGGCTCACATGAGGACCGCCCCAGGAATGGAAGACCAAGAGTCACCTCTGCTTCTGAGGATAAGTTTATCCGAGTCACCAGCCTCAGAAATCGCAGGTTTACAGCAGCTCAGATTAGAGACCAGGTCAAGGCCACACAGAGTTATAGCAGCAGACACATCTCTACAACTGTTAAGAGGAGACTTTGTGCAGCAGGCCTTCATGGTAAAATAATTGCTAGGAAACCACTGCTAAGGACAGGCAACAAGCAGAAGAGACTTGTTTGGGCTAAAGAACACAAGGAATGGACATTAGACCAGTAGAAATCTGTGCTTTGGTCTGATGAGTCCAAATTTGAGATATTTGGTTCCAACCACTGTGTCTTTGTGCGATGCAGAAAAGGTGAACGGATGGACTCTACATGCCTGGTTCCCACCGTGAAGCATGGAGGAGGAGGTGTGATGATGTGGGGGTGCTTTGCTGGTGACACTGTGAAGTGAAAACCATTTCTGGTGACTACCTCTTGAATCTCATCCAGAGAATGCCAAGAGTGTGCAAAGCAGTAATCAAAGCAAAAGGTGGCTACTTTGAAGAACCTAGAATATAAGACATATTTTCAGTCGTTTCACACTTTTTTGTTAAGTATATAATTTCACATGTGTTAATTCATAGTTTTGATGCCTTCAGTGTGAATGTACAATTTTCATAGTCATGAAAATACAGAAAAATCTTTGAATGAGAAGGTGTGTCCAAACTTTTGGTCTGTACTGTATATATATATATATATATATATATATATATATATATATATATATATATAGCCACACACACATACATGTATATATATTACATAGTCTCCTTTATTACGTATATTGCCATCCCTTATACAGTGCCCTCTCTTGCTATGTACAGCACTGTCCCTTACATATTGGATTATATACAGCCCTGTTTTTTTTTATTACATACCATTTTCTCTTGTTAGATATATAATGCAATGATGGCTGATGGAGCATGGGAAAGCTTCTTTTCTAATGGAGGAAATAATGTAATGGTAGTCTGGTCACCTGCTCCTCCATCAGCAGTCATTTTATATCTAACAAGAGAGCGGATTATGTAATAAAAGAGGGTGCTGTGAATAACAAACTAACAAGAATACATTATGTAAGAGACAGCACTGTACATAACAGCAGAGGAAGCTATATAATCAGAGATGGCACCATATATAACTAGAGAGGATGGTATGTAATAAGGGATGGTGTTATATGTAACAAAAGAGGAAACTAAGGATGGTGTTATACATAATAAGTGAGTACGCTATATACTAAGAGACTGTGCTATACATAAAAAGTGACTACACTATATACTGAGTGATGGCGCTATCCATAATAAGCTAGTACACTATATACCAAGGGAATGTGCTATACATAAGAAGTGAGTACACTATATACTAAGGCAGGGGTCCCCAACGGCCAGTCCGCGGCCCAGGACCGGGCCGTTGCAGTTCTGTTGCCGGGCCGCGGAGCCACAGCACAGAATGCTGGACACACATGGAGCCGGCGGCTGTAGCACTGTAGTGACAGCTACAGCCGCCGGCTTCATTAGACATGGATACTCACCTTCCGTCGCTGCATCCCTGTTTGCCGCGACGGCTTTATCCAGTGCTGAGCGTTGACTTAGTACCGCTCATTAAGGACATGAATATGGATGCGACGCCACTCCCACAGGCATGGCGTCCATATTCATGACCTTAATGAGCTGTACTACGTCACCGCTCAGCACTGGATGAAGCTGCCGCGGCCGACAGGGATGCAGGGAAGTTCAGCGACGGAGCGAGGAGGGTAAGTATGATGGGGGGGAGGACGGGGAGCCCAGCCATGCAAGGGTGGGAGCAGAGCCTTGTATACAAGGTTGGGAGCGGAGCCTTGTATACAAGGTTGGGAGTGGAGCCATGTATAAGAGGGTGGGAGCGGAGCCATGTATAAGAGGGTGGGAGCTGAGCCATATATACAAGGGTGGGAGGGAGCCATGTATAAGAGGGTGGGAGCGGAGCCATGTATAAGAGGGTGGGAGCAGAGCCATGTATAAGAGGGTGGGAGCGGAGCCATGTATACGAGGGTGGGAGTGGAGCCATGTATAAGAGGGTGGAAGCGGAGCCATATATAAGAGGGTGGGAGCGGAGCCATGTATAAGAGGGTGGGAGCGGAGCCTTGTATGCAAGGTTGGGAGCGGAGGCATGTATAAGAGGGTGGGAGTAGAGCCATGTTTACGAGGGTGGGAGTGGAGCCATGTATAAGAGGGTGGGAGCGGAGCCATGTATACGAGGGTGGGAGCGGAGCCATGTATAAGAGGGTGGGAGCAAAGCCATGTATACGAGAGTGGGAACAGAGCCATGTATACTAAACTACAACCCGTCCATAGCCCCGCCCCTTATGACCAAAGCCCCACCCTGCCGGGCCATGGAAGAATGGTCTTGCTTGAAGCCGGTCCCTGGTGCAATAAAGGTTGGGGACCACTGTACTAAGGGACTGTGTTAAAGGGAACCTGTCACCTGTTTTGGCCGCTATAAGATGCGGCCACTGCCTTTCAGGGCTTATCTACAGCATTCTATAATGCTGTAGATAAGCCCCCGATCTGACCTGAAAGATTAGAAAAATAAGTTTTATTATACTCACCTGGGGGGCGGTCCGGCCTGATGGGTATCGCAGGTCTGGGTCTGGCGCCTCCCATCTTCTTGCGATGCCACCCTCCTGCTTGCTTCATGGCTCCCTGGCATCGCGCTCCTGCGCAGGCATACTTATCTGCCCTGTTGAGGGCAGAGCAAAGTACTGCAGTGAGCAGGCACTGGGAAAGGTCAGAGAGGCCCAGCGCCTGCGCACAGCAGTACTTTGCTCTGCCCTCAACAGGGCAGATAAGTATGCCTGCGCAGGAGCGCAATACTGGGGAGCCACGAACCAAGCAGGAGGGTGATATCGCAAGGAGATGGGAGGCGCCGGACCCGGACCTGCAACACCCATCGGACCGGACCTCACCGGACCACCCCCCGGGTGAGTATAACAAAACTTATTTTTATTCACTTGCAGATCGGATTGGGGGCTTATCTACAGCATTATAGAATGTTCCAGATAAGCCCTGAAAGGCAGTGGCCGCATCTTATAGCGTCCAAAACAGGTGACAGGTTATCTTTAAACATAATAAGCGATAATAACATCTTTCTCCATCTCCCCCTGTTCCTAAATCCATTATAAACTCCCCTTCCTCTCTTCCCAATCCCCCACACCCCTCATTGTCCTCCTTCCCTCGCATCCCATTATTGTCCTCTCCCCCACCCCATCATTGCCTTCTCCCCCAGCACCCCCATCATTGCCCTTTCCACCAGATGTCATTGCTTTCTCCCCACTACCCCAGCATTGTCCATTCCACCACCCCATCATTGCTATTCCACCACCTCGATCATTTCCTCCTCCCCTATAACCCCCATCATTGCCCTTTCCACCATCGTCCTTTCCACTACCCCATCATTGCCTTTTCCCCACCTCCCCTTCATTGCCCATTCCACCACCTCCATCATTGCTTTCTCCACCACCACCCCATTATTGCCCATTCCACCAGTTCCATCATTTCCTCCTCCCCACCACCCCATTATTGCCTTCTCCGCAATCACCCCCATCACACACACAGACACACACACACACTCACCTCATTGCACGCTCTCCCGTGGCATCAACTTCATCTGCCACACACACACACTCACCTCACTGCATGCTCTCCTGCAGCATCACCTTCGCCTGCAGCTTCCTCTCTCTGGCACAGCCGTCAGCAGCGGTCTTGAATGATGACATCATCCAGCCACACCAGTGACTGCTATGAGAGACAGGAAGCGTGGCCAAGAAGCAGGACTGATCGGTGCAGCTCCGCTGCCATTTTCTCTTGTAGGCAGCTGAGCTGCAGGGATCTCTCCCTGCCCACTGCACATGAGGGCAATCTGGCCAGTGGCCCCCCGGAGCCTAGGGGCAGGATAAACAGGCCAGATTGCACTCATTATTAGCCGACCTGCAGGGTCTCCCTGGAGCCTCTGAGCCCCGGTGCAGCTGCACCGGCTGCCCATGCGGTGTGTCCGCCCATGCTTGCCACAATAATCAAAGGTATGTGTGAAGAAAAAAGGATACAGAATTTCAGGAAAAGAACATCTCACCAACCATTAAACATGGGGGAGGAACAATCAAGCTTTAAGGATGTCTTGCAGTCAATGGCATGGGGAGCATTTGGAAAAATGGATTGAATGATATTGAATGATATTTCACCAAATTGTTGATGCAAACATAGCACAAACAATCTGTAAAAAAGCTGATGTTGAAAAGACCATGGCATCTACAAATGGATTATGATTATCCTAAACACACGTCAAAATCCACAATAGACTACTTGTCAAGATCCCGTCTGGGTTGGAGCCGATGTTACTGCAAACACTAGGGGAAGCAGAGGCAGGTAGCGTAGTCAGATGGCAGCCGGAGGTCGGTACACAGGAGAGCAGTGTTTGTAGCAATGGATCAGGCGGATAACGTAGTCAGGTGGCAGCCGGAGGTCGGTACACAGGAAAGGCAGTTCGGTAACAGAGGAGCAGGCAGATAACGTAGTCAGGTGGCAGCCGGAGGTCGGTACACAGGAGAGCAGTGTTTGTAGCAATGGATCAGGCGGAGAGCGTAGTCAGAAGGCAGGCCGAGGTCGGTTCACAGGAGAGCAGTGTTTGTAGCAATGGATCAGCAGGAAACGCTTGACTAAAGGCTTGGAGCTCAATAATCTCGCAATGACACACCCACAGGGCCAGGTTTATATAGGGTGTGTAATTGGCAATCAGAGGCCCAATCAAAAGAGCACTAGGTGTAGCCAATCAGGAAGAACAGTCAATGGTATCTGGGTTCAGCAAGGAACTTTGCAGCCAGCAGAATAGCTCAGATGGTAGAGCTGCTGGCCAGTGGACAAGAGGTACTGGGTTCGACTCCTGACAGTACTCCCCTCCTTCCAGGTTGGCCTCTGGACATCTCAGGAGCTGGCTTATCCGGGTACTTCTGATGAAAGGCTCTTGTTAGTCTAGGAGCATGGACGTTGTCCCTTGGTTCCCATGAATTTTCCTCTGGTCCGTAACCCTTCCACTGCACCAGATACTGCAGTTTACCTCTGAATTTTCGGGAGTCCAGAATCTTATCCACAATGTATTCTTCTTCACCACGGATCCTTTCTGGTGGAGGAGGTGGCTGAATTCTTCCTGGAAACGGGTTTTCACAGAAGGGTTTGAGCAAGGATATGTGAAACACTGGATGAATCTTTAGATTGTTGGGAAGTTCCAAACGAAAAGCAACCTGGTTAATTTTTGCAGAAATTTGAAAAGGTCCAATGAATTTCTGACCCAATTTGGAGGATGGCACATGTGTCTTAAGGTTTTTAGTGGACAGCCAAACTTTGTCTCCAACCTGAAGAGCAGGGGGCACTCTCCGATGTTTATCTGCTGCTTTCTTATATACTTCCTGGGTCTTGAGTAATATCTCTGATAATTCCTTCTGGGATTCCTGTAATTTTGCAAGCCTGTCATTTACAGCAGGAATGGGAGTGTTCACTGGCAGATTAGGGATAAATACTGGATGTACTCCATAATTAGCAAAAAATGGGGTTTGAGATGTAGCGCTATGTATGGAGTTGTTGTAGGAAAACTCTGCTGTTGTTAAATAGTCCACCCAGTCATCCTGAAGATAGGAAATGAAGCAACGGAGGTATTGCTCCAAAGTCTGGTTCGTTCTCTCCGTCTGGCCATTGGACTGAGGATGGAAAGCGGTAGAAAGATTCACCGTGACTCCCAAGGCTGTACAGAAACTCTTCCAAAATTTTGACGTAAACTGAACGCCTCTGTCAGACACCACGCTGTCAGGAATTCCATGTAACCTGAAACCTCTTTGATTATCAGTTCTGCAGTTTTTTCAGCAGTAGGAATTCCTTCAGTTGGAATAAAGTGGGCCATTTTTGTGAGTCGGTCCACTATGACAAGGATGACGGTCATCTGTTTGGAAGGGGGTAGTTCCACAATAAAATCCATGGAAATAGATCCCCAAGGCCTGGATGGAACTGGAAGTGGTTGCAAGAGTCCTAGAGGAGACGATCGTGGGGTCTTGTTTCGTGCGCATGTTAAACAGGTTGAAACATATTTCCTCACGTCCTTCCTACAATTAGGCCACCAAAAGAAACGAAGTAGTAAGTCTTGTGTTTTTGCAACTCAGGATGTCCTGCCAGTTTAGAATCATGGACATTTTTGAGGACTTCAAGGCGAGAAGATTCAGGTACATTATTTTGTGTTTCTGCATCCAAAACCCCTCTTTGAATGAAAGATCGACGTCTTCCGAAGGATGGTTAAGGAAAGAGTACTCTTGATATCCATCTTTAATTCTATTACATAGTCCTCTAGAGTGCAATTATTCCCAAAAAATTTTTAGGGCCTAGAATTGTATCGTCATTACTAGACCTCTCCTGAGGTTCCGAAACACATCCTGGACAGGGCGTCAGCCGTGCCATTTCTTGAACCAGGCCGGTAAGAAATTATAAAATTGAATCTTGAGAAAAATAAGGCCCATCGTGCTTGTCTTGCAGACAATCTTTTTGCTGTACGGAGGAATTCAAGATTTTGTGGTCCATGAGGACAGTCACAGGGTGATTGGCACCTTCCAAAAGATGTCTCCATTCGGAGAAGGCAACTTTAATGGCTAACAGTTCTTTATTACCGATGTCGTAGTTCTTTTCTGCAGATGACATGGTGTGGGAAAGAAACGCACATGGGTGAAGTTGCATTTTGTCCCCAACTCGCTGAGACAGAATGGCTCCCACTGCAGAGTCCGAGGCGTCCACTTCGACAGTAAATGGCAATTCAGGATTTGGGTGTACTAACAATGGAGCAGACGTAAAAAGAGTTTTCAATTTGTCAAAAGCCTCCTGTGCCTCGGAGACCAGAAAAATGCTTTGGTCTTTTTTGTTAGTGTAGTAATTGGTAGTATGATCCGTGAAAAGTTCTTTATAAATTTTCGGTAAAAATTTGCAAATCCTATGAAACGCTGGACGTCTTTTAAATTTCTTGGAACAGGCCAGTCCACTACAGCATTGATTTTGCCGGGATCCATGCTCAGACCTTCTGGGGAGATGATATATCCCAGAAATTGGATACTGGTTTGTTCAAACTCACATTTTTTCAAGTTTAATGTAAAGATGGTTCTCCTGTAGTCGTTCCAAGACTAACTGGACGTGCCTGCGATGCTCTTCCAAGGTGTCTGAAAATATAAGAATGTCATCGAGATAAGCCACAACGAATTGGTCCAAGAAATCTCGAAATACATCATTAATAAAATGTTGAAAGGTGGCTGGGGCATTGCTAAGACCAAAGGTCATAACCAGAGATTCAAAATGTCCATATCTCGTTCTGAAGGCGGTCTTCCACTCATCTCCTGGGCGAATCCGTATGAGGTTGTAAGCCCTCTAAGATCCAGCTTCGTAAAGATTTTCGCAGAACGGAGTCTCTCAAATAGTTCAGGAATCAAGGGTAGCGGGTAGCGATTCTTGACAGTGATATTATTCATCTCTCTGTAGTCAATACATGGCCGCAGAGTGGAGTCTTTCTTTTCAACAAAGAACAGGGGTGCCCAGCTGGAGATGTGGAAGGTCGAATAAAGCCTTTCTCTAAATTTTCATCCAGGAACTTTCTTAATACCTTCAATTCAGGTTCGGAAAGATTGTAAATCCGTCCAAATGGAATGGTTGCTCCTGGCAGCAATTCAATGGGACAGTCGTAAGGACGGTGAGGAGGTAATTGATCTGCTTTCTTCTTACTGCAGACATCAGAGAACTGCTGATATTGAGGTGGTAGTTTCTCTTCCTTCTCATGCGAAATCTCAGAGATTTGGACTTGTTGGAGAACAGGGGGTTCCTTATGACAATTATTCTTACAGTAGTCAGATGGAAAGGTGATGGTCCTTGATGCCCAGTTGATAGAAGGGTTATGGACTGAAAACCAGGGGATCCCTAGAATAACCGGAAATTTCGGAGATGAGATAAGGTGGAAAACTGACAGCTTCATGATGATCCGGTTCGATACAAATCTCCAGTTCGATTGTCTCATGCGTGACAGGTCCAGAAGACAAGGGTGATCCATCCACCGTTTCCATTTCAATTGGTGTGGATTTGGTCCTACTGGAAATATTATTATCACGTGTAAATTTTAAGTCCATAAATTCCCTCCTGCTCCCGAATCCAACAGGGCAGAGCATTGTATTTTTTGGGTGCCCATTACAACCTGAATGGGGATTACAAAATGAGATGATGTAGCATGTATTTTGTCTATTTCTGGCGTTACTGATGAGATAGTCTGCAAGATGGAATCCGACTGCTGAGAAAGGTCCATATTGCTGGCAGACTGTTGTTGGTAAAGGCTATAGTCCTTTTGTTAGGACAGTTGATGGCATAGTGTCCAGGGTCCCCACAATAGAGGCAGAGATGTTCTGCACGTCGCCTCTCCTTCTCCTGTGCAGAGAGTGGTCTTCGGATGACGTCGATCTGCATCGGTTCATACACGCCTTGCGTCTTTTCTTGGTGGTCCGATGCTGAAATGAGAAGCCAGGGCTATTCCCAAGTGCTCGCAGTCTCTCCTTTCTCCTTTCAGTAAGTCTCTGGTCAATCCGGATACATAGTTGAATAAAGTCCTCCAACTGGTCAGGGGGCTCAACCCTGGCAAGCTCGTCTTTCACTGGTTCTGATAACCCTCGTCGAAATTGACTTCTCTGGGCCGCTGGATTCCAGGTGGTGTCGGCCACCCAGCGACGGAACTCCGATGTGTATTCCGCAACGATGCGACGTCCTTGGCGCAAATTATGTAATTTGGTGTCTGCTGTGGCACAGCGGTTTGGGTCATCAAAAACTTGATTCATAGCTGCGGTGAAGGCTTCCAGGTCATTAGGAGGTCATAGTCCTTTTCTACATAAGGTGAAGCCCAAGCAAGAGCTTCATCCGTCAGGAGATTTATCATGAAAAAAACTTTCTTCCTCTCACTGGTAAAGGGAGCAGGTTGCATCTGGAAGTATATGCGGCATTGATTGAGGAATCCTCGGTACTGCTTGCGATCCCCACTGAACTTTGCAGGCAGCGGCAGCCGCGCGTTTGATTCGGACCCTGAATTGCGCACGTCCAGAAGTTGTTTTTGTAGCTCAATTACTTCCCGTTGTATCGCCCTGAAATCAGTTTGTAACTTGGCATTTTTCCTTGAGAGTCAGTACAAAAACTTTGAAGCTCCGTAACTTGCCGTCTCAGGGTGTTCACAGCGGACTCCATTTTGGTGCGAGATTATTCTGTCAAGATCCCGTCTGGGTTGGAGCCGATGTTACTGCAAACACTAGGGGAAGCAGAGGCAGGTAGCGTAGTCAGATGGCAGCCGGAGGTCGGTACACAGGAGAGCAGTGTTTGTAGCAATGGATCAGGCGGATAACGTAGTCAGGTGGCAGCCGGAGGTCGGTACACAGGAAAGGCAGTTCGGTAA
>JARQOD010002538.1:0-76396 GCA_033576555.1 Oophaga sylvatica | reverse complement strand
AAAACCATAGACGAGAGCAAAACTTGGGCGAGAGCAATCCCACGGGACTGCACAAATTCCCTACTTCACAAACCCAAAGAGGCCCCCAAAGGACCGACTCACCAAGTTTGGTCCCAAAATCCCGGGATGACCAGCCAACGCGGAACAATGAATCTCAGCACACACCTTCTTCCACGGGTCCAGGACAAACTTTTCCCAAATGGGCCCCAGGTTTATCCTCCTAAACCCTTCCAAGCCAGTCTAAATTGGGCGGATGGCGAAAGACTAAAAACCCTTTTTAAAAATAACCGTAGGTCAGTTAACTAGGAGAGTCCGTAAAGAAATCCCGAGAGGGCATCCCCCTTTAACATTTTAGTCCAAAAGAAATAAACCCAAAAAAATTTAAAACGTGTGAAAAACAAGGCCCCCCCCTGGCCTTCTGGGATTAAGTCGCTTGGTGATTCGAGAAAACCCAGTTTCTTAGGTCCGTGAGGCCACCACCTGATTTTTTGGCCCTTCACCCCAAATGTCCCCACTCTTAAAAGGGCCCCACTTCATGCCAATAACCCCCCGTTTTCCCATATAATTTACTTTCAGTTGGGAAAATTTTTGAGAAAAAAGGGCACAAGGTTTACTCTTGGGGTTTTGGGATCTTTTTGGGAAAAAAACGGCACCCCCCCCCAATTTCAGAGGCATAAACCCTCCCCCGAAACGGAGAGAAACATCGGGCTGCCGTAAACAGGAGAAAGGAATCTCGTTTAAGTTCCTAAAACGCAGAGACTCCCTCAGGGCCAATTCACCATCAAACCCTTTTTGGTCAAATCAGTCATGGTTTAACAATCCCGGAAAAAATTACCAAAAAATTTAAACGAAAAAAATTGGAAAAACCCAAAAAAATCTCTAAAGAGCCTTTAATAAGTAGGTTGGCCCCAAATCACAGAGGGGCCTGAACCTTGACCGGGCCATTTCAATAACAGACGGGGACAAAATGAATCCCAAATGAGGGCCTTTGTACCCAAAAAGACACTTTGATCCCTTCCCAAAACAGACATTCTCTCTCAAAATTGGAAACAGTCCGAACTGTTTCACATGAATCCCCTCATTGGGAAAAAAAAAGATATCATCCAAATAAACAACCAGAAATTTATCCACAAAATCCCTGAAAATATCATTCATGAAGGATTGGAAAACGGAAGGAGCATTAGTGAGCCCAAAGGGCATCACTAGGTACTCAAAATGCCCCTCTGGGTATTAACGCCGTCTTCCATTCATCCCGTGCTTAATGCGAATAAGGTTATTACGCCCCCCTGAGGTCAAGCTTGGTAAACCAACTAGCGCTTTTCACCCTGGAAAACAGGTCAGAAATCAAGGGTAACGGATATTGATACTTCACAGTGATCTTATTCAAGAGACGATAATCAATACACGGCCTCAATGAACAATCCTTTTTGGCCACAAAGAAAAAAACGGCACCCAAGGGTGAAGAGGATGGTTGATATGACCCTTCTCCAATGACTCTTTGATATAAGATCACATAGCATCGAGTTCAGGCACAGACAAGTTGAAAAGGCGACCTTTAGGAAATTTACCACCAGGCAGTAATTCAATAGCGCAATCATAGCTCCTGTGAGGGGGCAAGGATGCAGATTTACTTTCACTAAATACATCCGAAAAATCAGTCAAAAAGTCAGGAACATCCTGAGACTGGGGAGAGGCAGAAAAAACAGGAGTGTCGGCATTAACACATTGGCAGCCCCAACTGGTCACAGACACAGATTTCCAATCCAAAACAGGATTATGAGACTGTAACAAGGGAAACCTAGTACAATAATGTCATGCAGATTATACAGCACCAGAAATTTGCAAACTCTCCTGATGGTCTGGTTCAACCCTCATTATCACCTGAGTAGAAAACTGGGGTTTATTCTCCGCCAAAGGGGTAGAATCAATGCCCAGTAGAGGAATAGACTTCCTCAGGGGTATCATGGGAAACCCACAACGTTTGGCAAAGTCAAAATCCATCAGGTTAATAGCTGCTCCTGAATCAACAAAAGTCTGAGCAGAAAATGTGGACAGGGAGCAAATCAGGGTAACAGTCAACAGAAATTTAGTCTGAACCCTACCCAAGACAACTGAGCATGCAAAACGTCTTCCCCGTTTAGGGCAGACTGAAATAGCATGAGAGGCGTCACCACAGTAGAAACATAACCCATTGCGCTTTCGAAACTCATGACGCTGTGCCCCAGAAGTCACTCTATCACACTGCATGGGCTCAGAAGCTGGCTCACAAGGCAACACTATCTCACGCATACCTCTGCGCTCACGCAAAAGTCTGTCAATTTGAATAGCCAATGAAATAGAATCATTGAGACCAGAGGGAGCAGGGAATCCCACCATAACATCCTTTGCATTCTCTGACAGCCCCTTCCGAAAAAGGGCTGCCAAAGCATCATCATTCCATTTGGTCAGGACTGCCCACTTTTGGAATTTCTGACAGTACAACTCAGCGTCTTCAAGACCCTGATTTAATGCCAACAAGGTTTTTTCAGCTTGATCAGTGACATTAGGTTCATCGTACAATAACCCCAGAGCCAGAAAAAATGCATCAATATCATTCAAAACAGGATCCCCAGGTGTCAGGGAAAAAGCCCAATCCTGAGGTTCGCCGCGCAGGAGAGAGATGACAATTTGAACCTGCTGTGCTGCGTTCCCTGAGGACTTAGGCTTTAAGGCAAAAAACAACTTACAGTTATTTTTGAAATTCAGAAATTTAGCCCGATCCCCCAAAAACAAATCTGGCATGGGAATCCTAGGTTCCACAACCGGCAACCCAGCAAGATAGGTAGCAATACTCCGAACCTAAGTGGCAAGCTGATCCACACGGCCAGACAACTGTGCAAGCTCCATTGAGAGAAAAAAAAAGTCCTCCTCAGCACCCAGAGAATAAGAGGGGAAAAAAAATGCAACAAACAGGGAAAAAAATCTCTGACAACTCTGACATTTTTTTTTTTTCCCACACTATTTTTCCCTTCTGTGAGTACCATATAATTTTCAGTTTTGGCCGGTGATACTGTTATGTTTTGGTAGCTGAGGAGAGTAAGCAAAACGGCAATACACCATAGAGGCTGGAACCTATTGGATTGCAGTAACCTGAACTAACCACACAACTAGAGGTAGCCGTGGAGCGTTCCTACGTTGATCCTAGACCCCTCGTCACAGCCTGAGAGATAACTACACCTAAAGGCAGAAAGATGAAAGGTATCTGCCCGGAGCAGATCCCCAGGAAAATAGGAAGCCCCCAAACATGTAATGGCGGGTTAGACAAGAGGAAGCACGGACACAGACAGAAAATAGAATGAGCAAATGCTGGGGCCCAATCTGTCTAGACAGAAAAGTACAGGAAAGGATACTCACTGCAATCCAAAAAAAACGTAAAAAATACCAACTCTACTGATTGCAAAAACACCTGAGATCACACGACCTCTACCACCTAAATCAGTTCTGTGGTGTAACAAAACTAAGCCGCAGCCACGGAAAAAACAGGAAAAAGCAAATGAACAAACAACAGTGGCTCCAGATAAACTGAGAGGAGCACAAGCCCCCGGAGGGGACCTGACTGACCTCCACAGAAATGCAGGGAACAATGCAAAAAGCAAGCACAAAAAATAAAAGCAGAAAATATCTTATCTGATAGTAGAAGATGCAGGCAAGACTCCAGCAAGACTCCAAACGAACCAGGAACCACAACCGAGACAAGAACAATTGATCACCGGCAACCATCATGGGAGGGAACCTCCCTTATATCAGACCAGTCCGTGATCCCAGATTGCCATTCCTCGCTGAAAGGTTCAGTACTGTCAGTAACCACCAGAGGGAGCCTCTGCTCAGAAACCATTTTTAGCACATTCACAACTGCCCTTCACCTCTACAAACAAACCTATTTCAACACCCTATCACCTCACTATCCAATAACCCTAAACGTCTCTTTGATACTTTTCATTCCCTACTCAACCCAAAACTGCAGGCCCCAACCACAGATCTCCGCGCTGATGATCTGGCCAATTATTTCAAAGAAAAAATTAACCATATTCGACTGGAAATTATCTCCCAATCCCCTCATCCCATGCACTGTCCTCCCTCCCCCACTGCATCTAGCTCACTCTCTGATTTTGAACCAGTCCAGAAGAAGAAGTAATCAGGCTCCTTGCATCTTCTCGCCCTACCACTTGCATCAGTGACCCCATTCCATCACATCTCCTCCAGTCCCTTTGCCCTATGTCACCTCTCACCTAACAAAAATATTCAACCTGTCTCTCTCTTCTGGTTTCTTTCCCTCCTCATTTAAATACGCCATCATACATCCATTACTTAAAAAACTGTCCCTCGACCAAAACTGTGCGGCTAACTATAGACCGGTCTGTAATCTTCCCTTCATCTCTAAACTCCTGGAACGCCTGGTCCACACCTGTCTTATTCGCTTTCTCTCAGATAACTCTCTTCTTGACCCTCTTCAATCTGGTTTCCGCTCTTTACACTCTACTGAAACTGCCCTCACTAAAGTCTCTAATGATCTACTAACTGCTAAATCTAATGGTCACTACTCCATGCTAATTCTCTTGGATCTTTCCGCAGCATTCAACACTGTGGACCATCAGCTCCTCCTCACTATGCTACACTCCATCGGCCTCAAGGACACCGTTCTCTCCTGGTTCTCCTCCTATGGCCTGTTTCACACTTCCGGCGGGCGCCTAACGGCGCCCCCGGCATTTTGCCGCAGCGCCGCATCAGAAAACCTGATGCGCCGCCGGCGGTCGCATGCGTTTTTTTGCCGGATGGTTTCTGATGCCCGGAGACATCAGAAACCATCCGGCAAAAACAAAAAACGTTACATGCTGCGTTTTGTCCGGCCGCCGCAATGTACATTTGCGCCGCATCCGGACAAAACCGCATGCAACGCACTGACATGCAGCGCCATCCGGCGCTAATGCATGTCAATGCGAAAAAAAGACGCATGCGGCGCATCAGGTTATCTGATGCGGCGCTGCGGTAAAATGCCGGGGGCGCCGTTAGGCGCCCGCCGGAAGTGTGAAAGAGGCCTATCTCTCTGACCGTTCCTTCACTGTATCTTTTGCTAGTTCCTCCTCCTCTCATCTTCCCTTACTGTTGGGGTTTCTCAAGGATCAGTCCTAGGCCCCCTCCTCTTCTCTTTGTATACCGCCCCTATTGGACAAACAATCAGTAGATTTGGTTTCCAGTACCATCTCTATGCTGATGACACCCAATTATACACTTCTTCTCCCATATCACGCCTGCCTTTTTAGAAAACACCAGTGATTGTCTTACTGCTGTCTCCAACATCATGTCATCCCTCTATCTCAAATTGAACCTGTCAAAAACTGAACTCCTCGTGTTTCCTCCCTCTACTAACCTACCTTTTCTCGACATTGCCACCATTATCCCCAGCAATATTCACGCTGTCTTGGGGTCATACTAGATTCCAAGCTTTCATTCACCCCCCACATCCAATCACTGGCTCGCTCTTGTTATCTCCACGTCAAAAGCATCTCTAGAATTCGACCTTTTCTTACTTTCGACTCTGCAAAAACCCTTACTGTTTCTTTTATTCATTCTCGTCTGGGCTATTGTAACTCTCTATTAATCGGTCTTCCTCTTACCAAACTCTCCCATCTTCAATCTGTCTTGAATGCTGCCTGTTGTGTTATGGTAGCTGAGGAGAATAAGCAAAAATGGCAATACACCAGAGAGGCTGGAACCTATTGGATTGCAGTACCCTGAACTAACCACACAACTAGAGGTAGCCGTGGAGCGTTCCTACGTTGATCCTAGACGCCTCGTCACAGCCTGAGAGATAACTACACCTAAAGGCAGAAAGATGAAAGCTATCTGCCCCGGAGCAGATCCCCAAAGAAAATAGAAAGCCCCCAAACATGTAATGGCGGTTAGACAAGAAGAAGCACGGACACAGACAGAAAATAGAATGAGCAAACGCTGGGGCCCAATCTGTCTAGACAGAAAAGTACAGGAAAAGATACTCACTGTAATCCAAGAAAAAAACTAAAAAATACCAACTCTTCTGATTGCAAAAACACCTGAGATCACACGATCTCTACCACCTAAATCAGATCTCTGGTGTAACAAAACTAAGCCGCAGCCACTGAAAAAAACAGGAAAAAGCAAATGAACAAAAACAGTGGCTCCAGATAAACTGAGAGGAGCACAAGCCCCCGAGGGGACCTGGCTGACCTCCACAGAAGTGCAGGGAACAATGCAAAAAGCAAGCACAAAAATAAAAGCAGAAAATATCTTATCTGATAGCAGAAGATGCAGGCAAGACTCAGCAAACTTCCAAATGAACCAGGAACCACAATTGAGACAAGAACAATTGATCACCGGCAACCATCATGGGAGGGAACCTCCCTTATATCAGACCAGTCCGTGATCCCAGATTGCCATTCCTCGCTGAAAGGTTCAGTATGTCTGTAACCACCAGAGGGAGCCTCTGCTCAGAAAGCATCTCTAGCACATTCATAACAGGAGTCGTTACAGTTTGCGTCATATGTCCGTATAGGAATACTGGATATTTAACAGTGGTGAAGGGGGTTTGCCTGTGGTGTTGCAAGTTACAATTTTAGTTGTTTTCTTTTGCAGATGGTCCGCTGTTGGTATGGGTGTTAGGACACTCGTACGTGGTATGTGGGGAGTTTTACGGGCTGACGTCAGACCGTCCGGCCGCCAGCTTGGGTTAAGACAGGATGAGGCAACGGTCAGGTGGATTGGGATGAGTGGAATGCTATGGTCCAGGTTGGTTCCAGAATTTTTTTTTCATGTGGGTTTGGATAGACCCCGGATGTTTTATTGATTCACGTGGGGGGGTAATGATTTGGGGGTTTGCACTTCCAGAGATTTGGTTCGGGACATAAAGTTTGACTGCTTGCGCCTCATGGCTGCTCACTCTGGGATAGTCATTGTGTGGTCTGATATTGTGCCTTGTTTGGCATAGAAATAAGGTCGTTCAGTGGAACGCATAAATAAGGCCTGGATTAAGGTGAATCGAGAGGTGTTGTGTTTTTTGGCTAGGAATGGGGCGGTGGTAGTGCGACATCCCGATCTGGAAGTGTGGTTCAGGGAGCATTTACGTCGGGATGGGGTACATTTGACACCTATCGGTATAGATATCTGGGCACTGGGTTTGAGAGAGGGTTTAGAGAAGGCTGTTAAGGTGTGGGGGGACATTCATGCATAAGGTGTCATGCATGTCTGTAATGGCGGGAACGGGTCTGTGGAGAGCCAGGTGATGATAGCAGAGGGGAGGAGTAGGGGCCCGTTTTGGTGGGGCAGTTGCCTACCCTCCCTTCTTTTGGTTCATTTGGTGGTCAGACTATAATTTAAATAAAAGGGGTCCCTACTGGGCTGAGGTCTCAGCGGGAAAATTTATGTAATGTATGTAGTACAGTTCATATAGCGTCTTGTGCTTGGGTGCGATGAAAAACATGAGTCACAGGTTTGATATAGAAAAGTCCTGTATTACTTCATACAAGTTGGCAGAAATAGTCACACAGTTTGCAGACACAGAAACAGGAGACACAGCAGGCCAGAGTAATCCAAGCTCAGCAATCACTCTCCAATACAGATTCAGGATCTTCTTCTCTGTTACCGTAAGTCCATGCAAACGTGGGTCTTTCAAAGAGCAGGGTTCAGAGTCCACAAGTGCTTCAGAGTTCCTCAGTAGGAATAGCTGGAGTACAAGGTCCAAGGCTTACAGGAGTCAAGTCACAGGTTCACTGCAGGCTAGATTCTGAAGCACTGATTGCTCAGCTGTGGCTGCTTAAGAAGCAAAGGAGAGAATCAGGGCGGGAACATGCAAGCTGGAAACTCCATTTTGACTGAGGGCAAGATAGCTGCAGCAAGACAGAAAGTAAAATGGCTGACGAACAAACTGAGTTTCAGGAATATATACATAGAACCTTACATTACTCCCCCCTTAAGGACAACCTCCGGATGACCTCAGACCAGGCTTGTGTGGGTACCTCTGATGAAACTGACGGAGCAAGAGAGGAGCATTAACGTTATTGACCGGTTCCCATGAGTTGTCCTCCACTGGGTAGCCCTGCCATTTAATCAGATATTGTAACTGATTTCTATACAACCTGGAATCTAAAATCCTTTCCACCACAAATTCTTCCTGACCATCGACTAGCACTGGGTCAGGGCAAGGAGAGGAACGTCCAGGAAACGTATTGGGTGTCGCAGCCTTTAGTAGGGATACATGAAAGACAGGGTGGATTCTCATAGTTCTGGGCAGTTGAAGACGACAAGCAACGGCACTTATAATTTTACTGATTTTATAGGGTCCAATGTACTTATGTCCCAACTTAGACGATGGAATCCTTAACTTAAGATTTCTGGTTGACAGCCAGACCAAGTCTCCTACCTTGAAAGCTGGTGCAGGTTTACGAAATTTATCTGCTGCTTTCTTGTACCTTTCTTGAGCGATTCCAGATTTTCCTTTAGAAGATCCATATTCTTCTGTAAAGACGTGATTCTTTCAGCCACTGCTGGTAAAGGCGTTTCTATGGGAAATCGTGGTAGAATGTTAGGATGATAACCTAGATTAGAGTAAAAAGGAGACTGTTTAGTGGAGGCACTCTGAGAGTTGTTATACGAGAACTCAGCTAATGGAAGTAGATCCACCCAATCATCCTGTAGGTGGCAGATAAAGCAGCGGAGATACTGCTCCAGGGTTTGATTGGTTCGTTCGGTCTGTCCATTAGTCTGGGGATGAAAAGCAGAAGAAAGGTTTACTTTAATGTCCAATGCTGCACAGAAATTTTGCCAAAACCTAGAAGTGAATTGCACCCCTCGATCCGAAATAACCTCATCCGGTACTCCATGTAAGCGAAACACATCTTTAATCATCAAATCTGATGTCTGTTTTGTATTGGGTAAGCCGACACAAGGGATAAAATGAGCTGCCTTTGTTAGACGGTCAACCACCACTAGAATGGTGTTCTTCCCCTGAGAGGTTGGTAACTCCACAATGAAGTCCATAGAAATGGATCCCACGGGCGGGACGGGGTGGGAAGAGGCTGTAACAGACCAGTTGGTGAGGAGCGAGGTGTTTTGCATCTTGCACAGACCTCACATGAAGTGACATAATTCAAAACATCCTTCCTGCAAGTGGGCCACCAAAAGAAACGAGAAAGAAATTCCTGTGTCTTTAGAATTCCTCTATGCCCAGCTATCTTGGAATCGTGAATGAGTTGCAATACTCTTAATCTGACTGTTTCAGGAATATACAGACGTTGTCCCTGAATCCACACACCATTCTTAAAGACAAGACTTACGTCCCTTGGGGGTTGTGCCAAAAAGGAATCCGCATGGTATGCTTCCTTGATGTCCTTAAGTAGGTCTTGATTATGAATTACTCCTAGGAATCTAGAGTCAGGAAGAATAGTCTTAGGAGGAGTAATTGGACGTGTCTCTGCTGAGTAAATCCTAGAGAGTGCATCAGCCTTTCCATTGCGCGATCCTGGTCTATAAGAGATGATAAAATTAAATTGGTTTAAGAAAAGATTCCAGCGAGCCTGGCGAGGAGTCAGGCACTTAGCCGACCTGATAAACTCAAGGTTACGATGGTCTGTCAGGACGACTATTTGCTGTGCAGCTCCCTGAAGAAGGTGTCTCCATTCTTTGAAGGCGGCAATAATGGCCAACAACTCTCTATTGCCCACATCGTAGTTCCTCTCAGCCGAAGACAACTGCTGGGAAAAGAAGGCACAGGGATGCAAGACATTCTTCTCACCTGTTCTCTGAGAGAGTATAGCTCCAACGGCACAGTCTGAAGCATCCACCTCTATTATGAAGGCAAGCTCGGGGTTGGGATGTACTAGGATAGGTGCAGTGGTAAATTTATCTTTTAGACGGGAAAATGCTTCCTGGGCTTGGGGAGTCCAGGAAAACCTAGACTCTTTCCGGGTAAGTTGAGTGATAGGTGACACTACCTCAGAGAAATTTCTAATGAAACGTCTATAGAAGTTGGCAAACCCGATGAAGCGCTGTACCTCCTTCACATTTCTAGGACTTGGCCAATCCTTGATGGCTTGGGTTTTGCTTCCATCCATACTAATTCCTTGTGTAGACAGTACATACCCCAGAAATTGAATTTCGGTCCTATGGAATTCACACTTTTCAAGTTTGATGTAAAGATGATTTTGTCTTAGACGTTCCAAGACCATTCTCACATGTCCATGATGTTCCTCTGTGGAGTTAGAAAAAATTAGAATATCATCCAAATAAATTACCACGAATGTATCTAGGAGATCCCTGAAGATGTCATTCACCAAGTGTTGGAAAGTGGCTGGGGCGGTACTCAGACCAAAAGGCATAACTAGATATTCAAAGTGTCCATAGCATGACCTGAATGCAGTCTTCCATTCATCCCCAGGTCTAATACGGACTAAGTTATAGGCCCCACGAAGATCTAGTTTAGAAAAAATTTTGGCATGTCGCACTCTCTCCAATAACTCAGGGATTAAAGGCAATGGATAACGGTTTCTAATAGTAACCTTATTGAGTTCCCTATAGTCTACGCATGGTCTCAGAGATCCATCTTTCTTCTTTACAAAGAAGATGGGTGCACCTGCAGGAGATGAAGAGGGGCGTATGAAGCCCTTGGCTAGATTTTCATCTATGTAATCCTTTAAAGCCTTTAGCTCGGGCCCCGCCAGGGGGTAGATCTTACCAAAAGGTATCTCTGCTCCAGGCAATAATTCAATTGGACAATCATATGGACGGTGAGGAGGAAGCTGGTCAGCGTTCTTCTTGTCACATAAATCCACATAGTCCTGGTATACAGCTGGTAGTTCAGGGACTGACATGATTCCTTTAGGAACAGAGCAAGCTGAAACTTTTGGACTCATCTGTTTCTCTGGAAAGTGTAATTCCTTGGTCTCCCAGTTAATGGTAGGATTCTGAGCCTGCAGCCATGGTAGCCCTAGAATAATGGGAAAGTGGGGAGAAGAGATAAGCATAAAGGACAGTTTCTCTTGATGATCTTTACCCATAAGAACCCTCAAAGGCTCTGTTTCCTGATCCACTGGTCCAGAGGTCAGCAGGGAGCCATCCACAGTTTCCATCTGTACTGGAGTAGCCTTCTTCACTGAACGTATTCCCTGTTTCAGAGCAAAGGAGACATCCATAAAATTTCCACTTGCCCCTGAGTCGATCATAGCAGAGCTAGACACCCAAGCTGAGTCAACCCAGAGTTTGATGGAAAGAAAGCAATGAGAATTGTTTTTCTTACAACTCAGCTGGGACACCGCTGAGGAAACTTGAAAAATGGCAGCGTTTACACAGTCAACGTCCTCAGAGGTAACGGAGTTTAAGTCCGAGAAATCAAGATCTGTTGCTGCAGATCTCTCTGGAGCCTGAGGCTCGGACCTGACAGATCCCCTCTCGCAACACTCACAATGAATGAGTGCTGCAGTAGTCTTACGAGAACGGCTGGGGCAGTTTATAATGAAGTGCCCTGACTTACCACAATAGAAACATAGATTCTCCTTAAAACGATGTTCCTTGCGTGCATCACTAACCCGTCGTTGTAAAGAGTCTACCTGCATGGGTTCAGGTTCAGGTTCCCGTGTAATCCTACTCAAAGGTTCCTTAGCTGGAGAGGAAGGTAGGAAAAGGTTAGTACGATTGCTTTCGAACCATCTCTCTTGCCTGCGTTCAGTCAGACGAGTATCAATACGGATGCAGTAGTTAATAAAGTCACCTAACGCAGTGGGAGGGTCGGCACGAGCAAGTTCATCCTTAATCAGTGGAGATAACCCCTTTCGAAAAATAGATTTTTTGGCGGAACTGTCCCAGGTGGTATCAAGGGCCCATCTCCTGAAATCCAAGGCATATTCAGCTACCGAGCGCTTACCTTGGCGCAAAGCTAACATGGCTGCTTCAGCTGTTGCACCTCGATTGGGGTCATCAAACACCTACCCCATGGCTGAAATAAAATCATCAAGGTGATTCAAACAATCATCCTCAGTCTCAATCAGAGGGTTTGCCCACATTAAAGCCTTGTTGGTAAGCAACATAATTATAGTAAGCACCTTAGATCGTTCAGTGGGAAATTGTGAAGCATGTGCAGAAAAAAAAAGATTGCATTGATTAATAAATCCCCTGAATTTCTCACGTTTACCGCCAAAACGAAAAGGGGGCAACTTGGGAATCCCAGCACTCGGGGCTACGGCAGGAGCCTGGACTCGCCCCTCTAGAACCTCAATCCTGGCTCGCAAATCCTGGGTAGTCTGTCCAACCACTTGCAAATTGTGATTATTGAGGTCCTGTAGATTTGTAAAACGGGTCTTTATATTCTGCAAATCTGCAAGGATATTATCAGTCACTCCGCAAAGTTCCTTTATGCGGGCCTCCATTTTCCAGATCTTTTAAGACAGGATTACTGGAAGAAGAGGAGAGAAAAAAAAAAATAGTGTTCACCTGTGGCAACACTGCAGAGAGAAAAAAAAATTAAGGGAACTGCTCACCTGGAATGGTTGTGAGAAGTCACAACCACTATCATCACAGAAAGTTTCAACCAGACATCTGATATCCAGAGTTACAGCAGACAAAAAAGAGAAAAGAAAGGAAAAAAAAAAAAACAATAGTGTTTACCTGTGGTAACACTGCAAAAAAAAAAAAACTTAAGGGAATTGCTCACCTGGAATGGTTGTGAGAAGTCACAACCACTGTCATCACAGAAAGTACAACCGGACGTCTGATATCCACAGTACAGCAGACACAGCCTTCCAGACCCAGCAGACACTAACGTTTTGGCTTCAGAATCTTGTAATGTATGTAGTACAGTTCATATAGCGTCTTGTGCTTGGGTGCGATGAAAACACAGGAGTCACAGGTTTGATATAGAAAAGTCCTGTATTACTTCATACAAGTTGGCAGAAATAGTCACACAGTTTGCAGACACAGAAACAGGAGACACAGCAGGCCAGAGTAATCCAAGCTCAGCAATCACTCTCCAATACAGATTCAGGATCTTCTTCTCTGTTACCGTAAGTCCATGCAAACGTGGGTCTTTCAAAGAGCAGGGTTCAGAGTCCACAAGTGCTTCAGAGTTCCTCAGTAGGAATAGCTGGAGTACAAGGTCCAAGGCTTACAGGAGTCAAGTCACAGGTTCACTGCAGGCTAGATTCTGAAGCACTGATTGCTCAGCTGTGGCTGCTTAAGAAGCAAAGGAGAGAATCAGGGCGGGAACATGCAAGCTGGAAACTCCATTTTGACTGAGGGCAAGATAGCTGCAGCAAGACAGAAAGTAAAATGGCTGACGAACAAACTGAGTTTCAGGAATATATACATAGAACCTTACAATTTAATTGGTGGCGCCATTCAGTAGGGTCCTCGAACCGGTGTGGTGCGGTTGAGGGCCTAAGGTGCGGCTGATGGCGCAACAAAGCTGGTGCATGGCTTCCATAGACCCCGTTCCTTATATGTCAATGTTATATTGATATGTTCATTTTTGTAATGTACCGTATATACTCGTGTATAAGCCGAGATTTTCAGCACCTTTTTTCGTGCTGAAAATGCCCCCTCGGCTTATACACGAGTCATAGGGCAGAAACCAGCGGGGGAAGGGGATGCCGCGGCAGGAGCCGGTGGCTGGGATCATACTCACCCCTCCCCGTGCCATCGCTGAGGGTCCCTGCAATCCTGCGTTCTCCCCTGCTTCCTGCAGCTCTCCAGCACTGAGCGGTGATGTAATACCCGCTCATTAAGGTCATGTAATATGGACGCGACACCACTCCCATGGGCGTGGCCTCCATATTCATGGCCTTAATGAGCGGTATTACATCACCGCTCAGTGCTGGAGAGCTGCAGGAAGCAGGGGAGAACGCAGGATTGCAGGGACGCTCAGCGATGGCACGGGGAGGGGTGAGTATGATGGAGGAGAGGACAAGGAGCACGGAGCTGGACTGGGGATAGAACGGTAGAGGGGGGAAGCATGGAGGAGGATGGGGGGAGAACGGAGGACGGGGAAGCATGGAGGAGGACGGGGGAGGCATGGAGGAGGACAGGGGGGAGAACGGAGGACAGGGGAAGCATGGAACAGGACGGGGGGGAGGATGGAGGGCACAGAGGAGCAGGGAGCAGGATGGGGGGGCACAGGAGGATGGAGAAGGAATGGGGGAGCACAGCGGAGGACGGAGCAGGAAGGGGGGAGTACAGAGGAGAATGGGGGAGCACAGAGCTTGATGGGGGAGCAAGGAGCAGGACGGGGGCAGCACAGAGCAGGAGGGCAGTTTATACACCCAGCTTATACACGAGTCAATAAGTTTTCCCAGTTTTTTGTGGCAAAATTAGGGGGGTCGGCTTATACTCGGGTCGGCTTATACACGAGTATATACGGTAAATATGTTAATAAATAGGGCTGCTGTGGCCTATTTATCCAAAAGGTTCGGAATGTGTCTTTGGTTATTGTAGGTGTAGGGGTTATATAAGATGGATGTTGAAAGGGGGGCTGAGTCAAACATTCCTAGGTCATGGTTCCAGTATTACTAGTGTGATGTGTAATGGTTACTAACGTTATCTGTGTGACGTGTAATGGTTACCAGTGTTACTTCCATTGTTCGGACCAGCCATAGTGTAAGAATCGGGTGTTCCTGTAATGCTGCATGAACCGGTTATCAGCCTGAATATGTAACAGTACAGACACAGAGGACTATTAAATGCATAAAGCGGGTGAGAACATGATGCGAGGAACCAGGTTATGGTGAAAATTTTGAATGGGCCACACTGGGATAGTTAGGTTAATGTGTTGAGGCGGTATGCCAGTCTGAAGAAATGCCTTTTTAGGGCACGCTTAAAACTGTGGGTATGTGTAATTAGTCACCACCAGTGTTACCAGTGTGGTGTGTAATGGTCAGCAGTGTTACCAGTGTGATGTGTGATGGTTATCAGTGTTACCTGTGTGATGTGTCATTGTTACCAGTGTTACCAGTGTGATGTGTGATGGTCACCAGTGTGATATGTGAGAGCAACCAATGTTAGCATTGTGATGTGTGATGGTCACCATCATACAACACACTGGTAAGCATCACACTGGTAACACTGGTAACCATCACACATCACACTGGTAACACTGGTACACATCACACTGGTAACACTGGTACACATCACACTGGTATCTCCCCTACATGTATAATAAGCTCTGGAGGCAGTTATCTCTGGGAACCATCCGACCTGGAACCAGGAAGAGGTAATTTATATAAAGTGATATTAGATGATTTCTCAACAACTAGAATACAGCTGATATGTGACACATGGATCGCCGTCCTCAGTCATCTATAACCCGTGTCCTTGTTAAGGGTTGGCCAAGGGGTTAACTTACTGGGAGCTGCTGCATTCTTTACCCTGTTATCTCCATTCTCCTTGGTTGTTCTTCTCCTGTGACAGAATGAATAGAACAATCAGAGTCAGAGTCCAGAATCACGTCAAACAGTTCTGCTTTATTTTCCTCCGGACACAGCACATCCAAGACACCATAAGCACGTCTTATACGATATCAGCAATACATGCTTCACAACTCCGCTTCTTCTTCTCTACTACACCAGAATGGACCACTAAGTATTGACGGGACGAGGAGCCCGGTGAAAACGGCACTTCAATCTCTTCCCCTGGAGACACTTCAATCCAGCATAAGAAAGACAAATCTACTAGATCGTCCACCCATCTCTGGTTATCCTGCCCGGATACTTGCTCATGGCCCACTCTCTACTACGCTCATGCATGACCTCTTCTGCTGAGCGTTCCCACAGTGGTTCTTCCAGTGGACTACTGCTACGTAAACCCACTCTCTTTGGGCTCACGCTACCACGGTGAATCCTTCACCAGCTGCTAAGGGATTGCTCGTCCCCTCACTCTTCATCACTATGCTCAGGGCCCAGGAACGTGGACGTCCTCACACTAGCAAGGTCCACCCCTGATTGGCTTCCGCTTGGAGGAAATCTTCCTGACAGATTCCCGCTTGGAGGCAATCTTTCCCTAGCAAAAAGTCCCTAACCTATTGTCCCTATTGGACTGGATGTGCTCAATGCCCCCTCTAGTGTCCAAACCAAATACTGCATTGACATATTTTTCTAATTTTCTAACTGGATCTCTAACGTGCCCCCATTAGTGATCCCTCACAAACTATATCTAAACCTATATCTATAAACTACCCTACTAGTGCCCTCCTCTAGTGACCCCTGGGATGCACTGTCTACCTATAACTAAACCCCACTAATTAGACACTCCACTAAGAAATGACATCATACAATACATACGAGGCATACATTTACACACATAAAGAGAGTTCAGCATTTCAAGCGTTAATACTCTCGACCTCCTTACATTCTCATAGTAATAGCTACATAGGTCACATGTGGGGACAGATCCCATTTAAGGTGGTGGCTTTAGTTTATATTGGGAAATACTGATGGTAGGTTCCCTATAAAGCTCAGATGGGACAGTAAATTGATGGATTCGGTAACTTGTCCTGTGTACAGGCTAAGTGTGTTACCTGTCTTTAAATACCTAACTAAGTCTTGAGTCGTCCAGTGACAGTATAAGACCATGATTGTTCCAGACAGTGGCTATATAGCTGAATCCATATTTTAGCTGGATGCTGAGTGTGGACAGGTTGTAAAGAAAGTAAAATTCAGCTCCACGAAAATCCCCAAACTCTTCTTTATTGGTGTGAATAGAAAATACTCCAGTCAATGAATTAAAATGCCGTAGGCTAGTTTCACACTAGCGTTCTTCAGAGCTGCGGAGGGCTTTGGACTTCCGCCGTGAAGCTCCGCCCACTGCCGCACCTCCTCCGGTCAGCTCCGCCTGCGTTTGCATGCGGCCTGCGTTCCTATCTTTAACATTGGGTACGCAGGCCGTGCGGCTGTATGCGGATGCCTCCGCATGCGTCGTTTTGACATGCAGACATAGGCGGAGCTGACCGGAGGAGGTGCAGCAGTGGACGGAGCTTCACGGAGGAAGTCCGCAGCTCTGAGGAACGCTAATGTGAAATCGGCCTTAGTGGTGGATAAACCAACTGGTTTTCAGGTAGTGAAACCCTTATCATGTTTCTGGTGGTCCCTGCCAGCTGATCTGAGCGGTTGGCAGGGAGTGGGATGTAGTGATGGGCAGCCCGGCTCTTTTGGCTCCAATCACCAAGAAGAGCCGACTCTTTTGGATCCTAAATTGATCCCTATTAAATATGTGTTCACAATATGTGAACACACATTTAAAATGACGTGAATGTGATTGAAACCCCGACCACCCATGGCCAAAACACCGCTTACTTGCAGTTAGGCAATTAAATTGATTAATGGGCGGAGTTTGAGTCAGGTGGGCGGAGTTACGTCCACCGAGCACCCAAAATTTTTCTCCCAGTGAGAGCCATTCAGAGAATTCAGCGGCTCTCACTGGGGTGCCGGCTCCCATCATTCACAGCAGGGAGCCGGCTCTTTGTCTTGATTCGTTCACGAATGACCCATCCAGTAGGTCCTTCAGGTAGCTGGGGCCTAAATTATTCAAGGCTTTAAAGGACAGCAAGCCAGCTTTAAGTTATTCTTCATTGTACGGGCAGGGAGTGCAGTGTGCGAAGGATTCGTGTTATTGGGGCATGACGAGGTTGACTGGTTATTAACTTAGCTACTGCATTTTGGACTAACCGAATGGTGGACAGCTTTATATGGAAGGAAGTGGGTGGCTCTGCAGAAGTACAAGTGTATCACGTCCAGCAGGAGACGGTGACATCCTTGTAGATTCCTCTGGACCCTGCGGTGCCTGTGGATCCTTCGCGTCTGTACACATAGTGCATATTCCCAGAAGATATTACAGTAAAGAAAGCTGCATGTCAGTACCCAGCAGCAAGTAAAATAAGTGACCGCTGGAAGAAGAGAGGTTAATGGTGACCCCAGACAGAGTTCCTAATTCCCCCCTCCTGTGCATGTGTATGCTTGGACTCTAGATTTAAAAATTCCTGCAATCTAGGTTTCCAAATCCTGGCAGCTTTTAAAGGGGCTTGTCTAGGGAAGGATCCTTTAGAAAAACAGCTTATAGTTTGAGATGAAGGAAACGCAGGCAGCTAAAGTGAAGATTTAGTACTTTCTGGAAGGCTTGCGGAGCCTAAGCCCTGCTTGCTTGAGCAGTCTGAGGGTCCTTTTGCAGCCTAAGAAGGATTAGGCTCCCCTAAACCAGCAGGGCTATGCACACATTGGGAAAGTTAGCAGCTCCAGCTAATCGCTCCTCCGCTCTCTAATCCAAATCATTTTTCTTGCAAATTATCATTTTTATCACAGCTAAATAAGCACATTCTTTATGCTGCAAGAAAGGAGCATTGAAGCGCAGCTCTAGCTGCAAAAGAAATGCAAACGTCATAACAAATTATTATTAAATCTCAGACGAGGTAACGCTGGGGGTGAGGGTAAACAGATGCCGAAAAACAACATTTGCATGAGGTGCCTGACAATGAGTCTTGAGCTATAACCCTTCACTTTCCAGCTGCAAGCTAGGATGCAATATAGCTCTCACTATCTGCCTATTAGCAGCAGGTTCTGTCTATTATTATCTCCATGTCTGGACCATGCATTGACATCAAACAATAGTGAACATTATGCTATGACTGAGAGAACAGTCAGTAGTCACAAAAGACTACGCCTGTCCTGGAAGAGTCACACGAGACTACGCTGTCCTGGAAGAGTCACCGAGACTCGCCTGTCCTGGAAGAGTCACACGAGACTACGCCTGTCCTGGAAGAGTCACACGAAACTACGCCTGTCCTGGAAGAGTCACACGAGACTACGCCTGTCCTGGAAGAGTCACACAAAACTACGCCTGTCCTGGAAGAGTCACACGAAACTACGCCTGTCCTAGAAGAGTCGCACTAGGCTACGCCTGTCCTGGAAGAGTCACACTAGGCTACGCCTGTCCTGGAAGAGTCACACTAGGCTACGCCTGTCCTGGAAGAGTCACACGAGACTACGCCTGTCCTGGAAGAGTCACACGAGACTACGCCTGTCCTGGAAGAGTCACACGAAACTACGCCTGTCCTGGAAGAGTCACACGAGACTACGCCTGTCCTGGAAGAGTCACACAAAACTACGCCTGTCCTGGAAGAGTCACACGAAACTACGCCTGTCCTAGAAGAGTCGCACTAGGCTACGCCTGTCCTGGAAGAGTCACACTAGGCTACGCCTGTCCTGGAAGAGTCACACTAGGCTACGCCTGTCCTGGAAGAGTCACAGGAGGCTACGCCTGTCCTGGAAGAGTCACACTAGGCTACGCCTGTCCTGGAAGAGTCACACTAGGCTACGCCTGTCCTGGAAGAGTCGCACTAGGCTACGCCTGTCCTGGAAGATTCACATGAGACTATGCCTGTCCTGGAAGAGTCACACTAGGCTACGCCTGTCCTGGAAGAGTCATACTAGGCTACGCCTGTCCTGGAAGAGTCACACGAGACTACGCCTGTCCTGGAAGAGTCACACGAGACTACGCCTGTCCTGGAAGAGTCACACGAGACTACGCCTGTCCTGGAAGAGTCACACGAAACTACGCCTGTCCTGGAAGAGTCACACGAGACTACGCCTGTCCTGGAAGAGTCACACAAAACTACGCCTGTCCTGGAAGAGTCACACGAAACTACGCCTGTCCTGGAAGAGTCGCACTAGGCTACGCCTGTCCTGGAAGAGTCACACTAGGCTACGCCTGTCCTGGAAGAGTCACACTAGGCTACGCCTGTCCTGGAAGAGTCACAGGAGGCTACGCCTGTCCTGGAAGAGTCACACGAGACAACGCCTGTCCTGGAAGAGTCAGAGGAGGCTATGCCTGTCCTGGAAGAGTCACACAAGACTACACCTGTCCTGGAAGAGTCACACGAGGCTACGTCTATCCTGGAAGAGTCACATGAGGCTACGCCTGTCCTGGAAGAGTCACATGAGACTACGCCTGTCTGGAAGAGTCACGAGACTACGCCTGTCCTGGAAAAGTCACAAGAGGCTACGCCTGTCCTGGAAGAGTCACACGAGACTACGCCTGTCCTGGAAGAGTCACACGAAACTACGCCTGTCCTGGAAGAGTCACACAAAACTACGCCTGTCCTGGAAGAGTCACACTAGGCTACGCCTGTCCTGGAAGAGTCACACTAGGCTACGCCTGTCCTGGAAGAGTCATACTAGGCTACGCCTGTCCTGGAAGAGTCACAGGAGGCTACGCCTGTCCTGGAAGAGTCACACGAGACAACGCCTGTCCTGGAAGAGTCAGAGGAGGCTACGCCTGTCCTGGAAGAGTCACACGAGACTACGCCTGTCCTGGAAGCATCACAAGAGACTACGCCTGTCCTGGAAAAGTCACAAGAGGCTACGCCTGTCTGGAAGAGTCACCCGAGACTACGCCTGTCCTGGAAGAGTCACACGAAACTACGCCTGTCCTGAAAGAGTCACACGAAACTACGCCTGTCCTGGAAGAGTCACACTAGGCTACGCCTGTCCTGGAAGAGTCACACTAGGCTACGCCTGTCCTGGAGGAGTCACATGAGGCTACGCCTGTCCTGGAAGAGTTACAGGAGGCTACGCCTGTCCTGGAAGAGTCATACGAGACAACGCCTGTCTTGGAAGAGTCAGAGGAGGCTACGCCTGTCCTGGAAGAGTCACACGAGACTACGCCTGTCCTGGAAGAGTCACACGAGGCTACGTCTATCCTGGAAGAGTCACATGAGGCTACGTCTGTCCTGGAAGAGTCACACGAGACTACGCCTGTCCTGGAAGAGTCACACAAGGCTACGCCTGTCCTGGAAGAGTCACACGAGACTACACCTGTCCTGGGAGAGTCACAAGAGACTACGCCTGTCCTGTCCTGGAAGATTCACATGAGACTATGCCTGTCCTGGTAGAGTCACACAAGGCTACGCCTGTCCTGGAAGAGTAGAAATAATAAAGACGTGCACACTGTAGGGAAGAGAGTAGGTGCTGGCTGAACCTGGAATTGATCCAGTAAAATCTCTCCCCACATGTGGATGTGCTGAGAAGATATGAGAGTAAAGTTTTGAGTTGCACCTGGACTGTGTCTCTGTTTATTCAGAAGCGGCCGGAGGTAACCATAAGGAACAGAGTGGAGACCCTGATGACGCAGGGAGTAAGGAGGCAAGTACACTGCCAGAGAAATGTGATATTTATGTAGAGGGAGGCCAGGGCATGCAAAGCCAGCTAAGCTCGACCACGACTACGGCCCTGGCCCTCCCCTACACCTTCATGTCCACATATGCTCTTCAGCCCTCCATCCTAAGCTTAATAAGCTTAAATCCCAAACTGGATCTGGAGCAATTGTGCTTTCACAGTAGTATTAAGAAAGCCTTGGTCCAGATACTTAATGCTTACCAGGAGCACTTACCTAAAGTTACCCAATTACTTCTCCGAGCCAGGAGCCACCACCTTCTATAGTGACCAACTGTGAGAATTTCAGAAGTTGTAACCCTGCCTATAATCATCTGACAACATTGTGTGTCAGGGCATCCTTAGCAGGTCGTAGGTGATGTCTATGGTTGTATTGGACATAAGGGTCAGGATAGAGAAGTCTATGGCTGACTTCTGGAAACACAAGATCACTTCACTCTCATTCTGGGAATTTTCTAATTAAGAGAATGCAATGAAGATGATGAGAATGAAGTGGAGGAGAAGGATGAAGATAGAGAGGATGATGATAGCCAAGATAATGAAAAGGATGTTGATAAAGGTGAAAAAGATGATGAGGACAATGATGATGATCTGATATGGACGATAATGCTGAAGATGTGGAGGAAGATGATCAGGATTATAATGATGAAGATGGGGAGGACGATGTTTATAGAAAGCTGTGCCTCATCTCTTAACACTCAGTGCTGCGTTCTATCTTCATTTCATAGGATTTTTTCCCGTTTTCCTGTCTGAGGAGTCAGACATTTCCCTATTGTAGGTATCTCCTTTTTCTGTTCATATTGCATAATTCTCCATCTTAGGTATTATTAATCTGTAGCATCATTTCCGCTGAGCACCAAATAGTGGTTATCACCGTGGGGAATACATTAATGGTGTGAGGGTCTAGAAGTGACTCCTCTCCTGGCCGGCTACATCCCTATAGACTGGCGTATATCACAAGATGGCTGATGTGTTGCTGGCACTGGCAGCCTTGTGGGGGAGTTAATGACGGTTGCTACAGATGACAGGGTTCTTCCTAGTGGCGCCTCGTTTTTGGGACCAGCCTTGTGAGCCCTTCATCTTTGTTGAGCACATTCTGGCCTTCACTGGGCACAGTGACATTGTGACCTGAGTTGTGGTCAGATTTGTTGCCAGACACCATGGCCTCCATGATAAACTCTCCCTAGAGTCCTCTTATGTATCAGCATTTTAGGGTCTCCTTCATGTCATATGCTGGGTGTGAAAACACTTGATTGATGTGAAGATGAACACAAAGACTTTCTCCTTTCTGCCGCCTAATTACAGCTCATCAGAGGTAGATAATTAGCCCTCATCGTCTACAGGTTAATGACTCGGACTGCTAAATTATGGAGCAGTGTCCTGTAATCAGAATATTGACCATCATAAATAGTTAAAGAGCGCTAATAGGCAGCCGGAGCGGCCGCTGCTCGTCATCACCCTTGAGAGGCCTCGTCGCAGCCGCTCGTTTGCTTTCAATAATTAGCCTTACTGGATTATACAATGCAAATCTGTATTGTGATTGCGCTCTGTCAAACCTCGTTTGTGGTTTAAATGGGAAATTGACGTGTGAAGTAGAATAAATGTTTGTCTGCAGGAGTCGGGGAGCAGAGGAGGAGAATCTGAAAGACTATCCTCATTACTGAGGCTTCTGGGAATTGCCATCCTAGTGCTGGAATCTCACACGTCGCACCAATCTGCAATGGATGACTTCATTTATACATAACTGTAAGGGTGTACATATCAGGGAAGCTACACGGGAATGTATGAATAGGCTGTGTATCTGTGAGGCTTGTACCTATATAGCAGAAATCTATAGGGGATGTATCTGTTGGGCTATATGTGTAGGGCATATACTGTATATGGTGAAATATCTGGATAAGGTGCATATCTATTAGGGTTGTGTGTCGGACTGTGGTGTCAGGGGCCCACCAGTAACCAACTCCAATGATCTGGTAGATTGTTCGATGAATAAGATAAGTTCAGCACAGTCTTATGAAACAGATAACTTGCAAAACGTCAAAGAATATATAACTATACACAACCCCAGAACATAATTAACTGAGTGTTAGAATTCCCGCTGCTACACAAGGGGAATCTCGAACCAGTCCCGCTGCGGTCCCCCATCCATCTCCGACCGCAGTGGAGCCTGCTCAGCAAAGACGTTGGTTCCAGCGTCTCGCCTGGTCTAATACTGTGCAGAAATTTGCTGCTGCCTCTTCAGGTTCTGCTATTGTAGCCACTACTGGTCAGCGGCGAGCAGACGTCTTTAGGTCTGTCCTTTGTTGCTTCATCTGAGCATGCTCAGGGTAAGATCTCCCATTGGAGATCAGGGGTCACATGCTCAGATACAGCTGCCACTCCTATTGGTCCTTCAGGAAGGTCCTCCGGCTGTTGATGTTCTGAAGCAGCTTCCCATTGGTCCTTCCTGGAAGGTCTTTTTCTCGTGGCTGCTATAAAAGGCTGTCCTTACCGCACAGCCGTGCGCTAGGATTAGTGTTGAGCGATACGATAATGCAAATATCGGCTATCGGCCGATATTAGCTCTATCGGCCTTTCGATAATTCGTTTCGATATTTTCGTTTATCGAATACCGGAATCGGAAGTTCCCATAATTCTTTGCGAGGCAATGTGATTTTATTCAGCCAATGAGGAATCCTAAGAAGTGTGGGCACATCCTGTAATGCTGCGGTCATGTTAACTAATGGCATGGCTGTGATTGGATGCTGAAATGATGTCAGAATGCACTATAAAAGGCGCCGCCGCCATTTTAGTGTCACTGTGCTGTGAATTCAGTAAGGGACAGAACGCTGCTGTGCTGACTCTGAGGGACAGTTAGAGATTGCGATTTAGTGTACTGTGCTGTAGGCAGGCTAGCACCAACCGCTGTGTAAAGCTTCCTTTTGCCTGCAGTGTTGTTTTAACAGCTCTGCAAGGTGTGTGTGAGTGCAGGTGACGCTGCAGTTTGCTCTGCATGCAACGCTGTCTGTAGGCATCTGCACCTGTCACTCACAGACTCTTTTTTTTTTCCTTCAGTGTAATTCTTGCTGCTCCATGCAATTTAACTATTAGTGTGACGCGCTTCCATCCGTATCCAATACATTGGTTGCAAACACTATAGAAGTAGACAAAGGAGTAGCCTTTCACAGATTGTGATTTGTGAACAGTTGTGTTTCAGTGTTCACTTCAGTCTCTGCGTAATAACCACACTTAGGCCTTATAACTTTTCTGACTTTCTTTATCAATCTACCAAGATGAAGAAGTCAGTGAGTAAGGCACGTGGTCGTGGCCGTGGAGTTTCAGCAGGGAGAGGACGTGGGGATTCTGTGTCTGCTGCCGCCCTCAGTGACACAGCATCCACCATTTATCCCCGTGAGCGTTCCTTTATGCGCACTTTGGTAGGAGCTCGGCGTGCCCCCCTGCTGCGGGAAGAACAAATTGAAGCCGTTGTTGGTTGGATGGCAGCCAATGCATCGACTTCAATTCCTTCCACCTCCTCTCAGGAACACAACACTGTTGAGCAACCATCTGTCTGTTCACCGCCTGTCAAATTGCCAAGGCAGTCAGAGAGTTCTATACACGAGCCAGCTGAGTCTCTGCTTCTGTTCTCAGAATCTGTTGGCTCGCAAACACGGGCACAGGCAAGCAGCATTCTGCAATTTGAAGAAGAGGGAGTATGCAGTGATGCGCAACAGCTGTGTCTCTCTCAATCTGAAGAGGCGGGTGAGCCAGTGCCGATGGACAGCACACCGCAGAACGCATCTTATGATGATGATGAGACTCAGGTGCCAGGTTTTGTGGAGCATGGTGCTGCCCAGACCATCCAACAGCAGCAGGTGTTGGAAGAGGGTAGTGGAGATGATGAAGTCCGAGACCCAACATGGCGTGAGCAACAGCAAGGTGGTGGGAGCAGCTCTGAGGAAGAGATTGTCCCAACGGTACAAAGAGGGAGAGGTAGGCTGCAGACTTGCTTGCCTGTAGCCTCCAGTTTGGCACCTGTTGGGAGCAGTTCTCTTAGAAATGTCAAAATTGGCGCTCCCATTACTTGCACTGCGTGGTCCTTTTTTGACAGACTTGTAGATAATATTTGCTATGTTCAATGCAAGCTGTGTAAGCAAAAAGTTAAAAGAGGTAAAAATATCAGGAACCTGAATACCACAAATATGTGGACACATGTACGGACAAAGCACGTAGCTGAGTTCCAAAGACACACTGGAGATGTAGGCCAACCTACAGCAGCACCTACATCTTTACGTCATGTTCGAGCCTCTACCTCCAGCTCTCACACACCTGTTTTGGCTTCCTAACAGGATCTCCATGGAAGAACCTCGGTCACTGTTGTCCATAGACAAACTGTTATTCCACCCACTGCAGCAAGTTCACAGTCATCGTCACACTCCCAGTACAAAAAACAGCCATCGGTAACACAGGCATGGGATAAAAGACGGCCATACTCGGCAAACCATCCACGAGCACAGGCTCTGAATGCTGGCCTTGCAAAACTCCTGTCCCTTGAAATGCTGTCATTCAGGCTGGTGGAGACTGACAGTTTCAGGAACTTTATGGCATTGGCAGTCCCACAATATAATGTGCCAAGCCGATTTTATTTCAGCAGGCAAGCTGTCCCTGCTCTGCAAAAACATGTCGAGGGAAACATTAAACATGCGCTACTAAACGCCGTCAGTAGCAGGGTCCACCTGACCACCGATGCGTGGACCAGTACCCATGGCCAGGGACGATACCTTTCCCTCACTGCCCATTGGGTCAATGTTGTGGAGCCGGGTACAGATCTTGCCAGTGGCGCTGTACGTGTTCTGCCAACTCCAAGGATTGCAGGAATCCAGTCTGTGCACATTGATTCCTCCTCCTACTCCAGTTCCTCAGAATCATCGCTGCACGAGCCGTCACGGTATACCTCCACATGGACCCGTGAACGCTTACCTGTTGCGACCGATATGAGCACAGCCGTGGCCAAACGTCAACAGGCCGTCCTGAAATTAATTCCCATGGGGAATCGAAGCCACACAGCGCAGGAGCTCTGGGATGCCATCAAGCAGGAGAGCGACGTGTGGTTTTTGTCAGCTAATCTCCAGCCAGGCTTGGTAGTGTGTGACAATGGCCGAAATCTGGTGGCAGCTCTGGGCCTTGGCAACCTCACTCACATACCATGTCTGGCACATGTGCTCAACTTGGTCGTGCAGAGGTTTTTGAGGGACTATCCGGATCTTGATGCACTGCTGCACAAGGTCCGCCTAGAGTGCGCTCACTTGCGACGTTCCAGCATGGCCAGATCGCGCATTGCAGCTCTGCAAGTCAGATTTTGCCTTCCTGAACATCGCATCATATGTGACGTACCCACCAGGTGGAATTCCACGTTACATATGTTGGAGCGGTTGTGTGAGCAGCAGCCAGCAGTAATGGAGTATCAGCTGCAACAGGCGCAATCAACTCGCAATTTGCGCCGTTCACACTTCACCACTACTGAGTGGGCCTCTATGAAGGACATCTGCGACGTTTTGCGTGCGTTTGATGTCTCAACGCGGATGGCGAGTGCAGATGATGCACTAGTCAGCATGACTGTCCCCCTTATCTGCCTGCTTCAGAAATCACTGAAAGCACTAAAGGAAGAGGTTTTGAAACAGGTGGAGGATGAGGAGTCACAAATTCAATTACCTTCAGGACAGGCAGCGCAACGTGGTTCCTCACAAAGGGCTGGGCAGGGCTCACTTTGTGAGGAGGAGGAGGAGTCAATGGAGGAGGAAGAAATCCCTACAGAGGAAGGTACACAACGCTGTAGTCAGTATGTAGAGCGAGGGTGGGGTGATGCAGAGGAGACAGAGATGACGCCTCTTCCAGAGGACAGCCTTTGTTGGCCAGTTGGGAGTCTGCAGCACATGGTTGATTTCATGCTTCAGTGCCTAAGAAACGACCGCCGCATCGCCCACATTCTCAGCACGTCAGATTATTGGGTGTACACCCTCCTAGACCCTCGCTACCGGGACAACTTACAAACCCTCATCACACCGGTGAACCGGGACCGTAAAATGCAGGAGTACCAAGACACACTGGTGCAATCCATACTGTTGTACATTCCAGCCGAGAGAGATGCTGCTGCTGCTGCTGCTACTGCTTTACAAAGCAGCTCTGTGCGTCGAGGCAGTGTAGACACCTCTACAACAAGAGGGAGCAGAAGCAGCGCCTCTGCACAGGGCAAGAACTGTATGTTACAAATGTGGCAAAGTTTTGTGACAGTGCCAGCAAGGTCTACACCATCCGAGACGGCTCCAGTCACCAGGAAGAAACGTTTCCGTAAGATGGTGACAGACTACTTGGCTTTCCCTCTAAGTGTACTCCCAGATGCCTCTTCCCCTTTCAAATTTTGGGTCTCTAAGTTGGATACATGGCCAGAGCTTAGCCAGTATGCATTGGAGGTGCTGGCTTGCCCTGCTGCCAGTGTATTATCTGAGCGTGTCTTTAGTGCTGCAGGTGGTGTAGTAACAGACCGTCGCATGCGACTATCCTCAGAGAATGTAGACCGGCTTACTTTTCTGAAAATGAACAAGGCATGGATCTCACCTGAATTTGCCTGTCCGTTTTCAGATTAAATAACTGTTTGGCAACGTTTTCCATGTCTCCGGTTATGTTCATCTTTCTACCACCTGAACTCTACTCCCTGGGCTACAACACCGCCATTTGTTGCTCGTAAGTAATTGGCAGGGGTACTGACTCCTGGCCAGCCTGGTTACAGCACGACAGCTGTTTCCTGGCAGTGTGAACGTCAATTATCCTCCAATAAGTTGTGCTGTCGTGTTGCATTCGGGTTAGCCGACTCTATGGTGCCTGCAGTTTAGGTGATTCCTATGTGTGCTGTGGGATATGTAAATAAAGGCGGTTTCCATTGTGACAATAGGATAAGCACCCACTTTAGGACTGTGTGATTCTGTAACTGCGGACGGCTTGTGTCCTGTCAACTTACATTTTCATGGGTGCGTTCTTCTACCCGTCCGGGGTCCAGTACCGTCAAGTGGTTCTCCCCAGTGCCTTTGGCCTAGGTGCCTCCATCTCCGTATCCGAGTTCCAGCAACGTCTGCTGGTCCTTGGTAGTGCTTTGGAGCACAGGTACCTCCTGCTTAGTAACCGTGTCACAGTAACGTCAGCTGGTACTCGGTTGTGACATTGCCTCTTTTCCTTCTGCTACTCGTCCGGGGTCCAGTACCGTCAAGTGGTTCTCCCAGTGCCTTTGGCCTAGGTGCCTCCATCTCCGTATCCGAGTTCCAGCAACGTCTGCTGGTCCTTGGTAGTGCTTTGGAGCACAGGTACCTCCTGCTTAGTAACCGTGTCACAGTAACGTCAGCTGGTACTCGGTTGTGACATTGCCTCTTTTCCTTCTGCTACCCGTCCGGGGTCCAGCACAGTCAGCTGGTCCTTGTTACTTCCATTGTCTCTTGCTCCATCTGATACCCGTCAGGGTTCCAGTAACGTCAGCTGTTTCTCGGAAATTAGACGACATTAAAGACCACCCAGAAGAAGATGACGACAACAAGGACGACGAGCATGAAGCCAACCAGCCTAAACACCATCACAAAGAAAAAATAAAAGATTACCAAGAAGAAGATCACCAACAGGACAAAGAAGGTTAAGACAAACTACAAGATACAGAACAAGAGACAGAAGAACAATAAGCAGAAGATCAAAAAGCAGAAGAACATGAAGTATAAGACCAAAATGAAGAGCAAAATATATGCTCTAAATTCTAAGCAGAAGAAGACTAAGCAGTGTATGGGGGTGAGTCCGTTCCTCCTCGTGGTGCCCCTGGAAAATGCCTGCTGCTGCTGCAGGCTAAACTGAACACGGACAAATACTGTTGTAATTTAAATCTTTTGTGACAGCAAGAACGGAAGGATGAACAATTCATACTTTTACAGATTACAAGTACAGGAATCTCTGTCACAAATAAGAATATGATGAAGAAGATGAAGAGGAAGAAGATGAAGAATTTGAATATGAAGAAGATTAATTAGTTTAATAATAACAATATGAGTAATGTAAACAAAAACATGAATAGCAAGAAGTTTAAGAAGAAGATTAAGAAGGTGAAGATGAAGAATAATTTGATGAGAAAGATGATGCTGCTGCTGAAGATTATGAAGGAGAAAGTGTGGCACTGGCAAAAGTTAAAAAGGTGAAGAGCATGGAAGTTGTGAAACATACATATTTGCCAAAATAGAAAAAAGGTTAACAACATTGTCAATTTGTTAGTCAATCCAAACGTATTTCCAAAAAAATATATATTAATGCTATTCCAATGCATTGGGTTAAACATGTATGCCTTTATTGTCTCCTCAACCTCCCCCAATACATTCTACATTAGTCTTTGTTGTTTTCCTTCATGTACAATTAACCAACAAGGCAAGAATGGTTTTTTTTAATTTCGATATTTTGTTCCCATAGACTTACATGGGACTTCCGGTATCGAAATCGGATATCGACGATATTTAGTGCTATCGGCGATACAATTTCGATACGATATTTTTAGATATCGAGCAATATCGCTCAACACTAGCTAGGATCAATTGCATTATGTGCTTTGCGCCAGTGTGATCATGCACGCATGTGGTTAGGGTTCGGCTGAAATAAGCCCCTAGAATACCGGCACCTCCGGTGAGGAGATTTGAGTGCACGTGGTTAGGGCTTGGCTGAAATAAGCCCCTAGAATACGGGCTTCTCCGGTGAGGAGATTGCTTGATTGCGTTGCTGTCTGCATGATCACGGACTGCTATCCGCACAGCAGTTATCTGTGTATCCCTGTGGTGTTAACAGGACACAGTACCTATCTCTGCGTCTTTACCTCAGCGACTCTGTGGTGTAACAGAGTTCGCTTATATCGCTTATATCGCTATATAGCGCTGCGGCATTCCCGCTAGCGGCTCTGTGGAATAACAGAGTTCGCACTATCTGCCACAGCGCGCTACGGCGTTTATTTTAGCAACTCTGCGGGATAACAGAGTTCGCTACTTTCGCCATCTTACTAGCAGCAGGCTCTGCCTGCACGGTGGACACCGGGCTGCGAACGCACCTCTCTACATCATATATTTGGTGCGTTCCGCAGACTCTAACATAATCCTAGCGGCAGGGTCTGGCTAGTAAATGGCGAATGACCAGCGTTTACCGCAGTACATCCAGCAGCTGGAGGGTAGGTTGCCGGCTCTTGAGCGCACAACCTCAGCTGTGGATGTTACCGCAGTTGCTGTTCAGGCTGCTAGCATGGCTGCAGCCAGTTTGTCCTCTGCCACCTCTGCCCCTACATTATCCCACCTCCCGCTTCCTGACAAGTTTGCCGGTGACAGCAAGCAATGTCGGGGATTCGTGAGTCAGTGCTCTATACAGCTCGAGCTTCTGGCTGCAAGTTTCCCCATGGATCGGGCACAAGTGGGTTTTGTACTGTCTCTACTCTTGGGCAGAGCGTTGGAGTGGGCAACACCGCTATGGGAGCTCGACGATCGTCTGGTGCGGAGTGCTCCTCGTTTCCTGGAGGCTCTTAAAAAGGTCTTTTTAGGACCTCAGGTCACCCACGATACGGCGCTCCAACTGCTGGCATTGGCACAGGGTTCGTCTTTGGTCAGTCAGTTTTCCGTCCAGTTTCGGACTCTGGCCTCAGAGCTAGACTGGTAAGATAAAGTTCTCATTCCAGTCTACTAGAGAGGACTGGCTGACAATATTAAAGACACTTTGGCTACCAGGGAGATTCCCGCCACACTGGAGAAGCTTATCTCCATATCTACCCGCATCGACCTCCGTTTTCACGAGCGGAGGTTGGAGCGGGCCCAGTGTAGGCAGAGGATTCAGTTGGCTCCCACCTTTGCCAAACCTCTAGAATCCCCCGATCTGGCGTCCGAACCCCAGAAGGCCACAGAGGTTCCTCATACAGGACCTAAGTCTCGGGCCGTCCGAGTATCCGTGGTCTGTAACCTTTGTCAGCAGACAGGACACTATGCAAACAAATGTCCACAGCGATCGGGGAAGCGATCGCGTCTAGTGGCCCTGGGAGGAGGTTCACTAGAGACAGCGGCATTTTCCTCCAAGATGACATTTAAAGGGACAGTCACTGTAGACTCTTCCACACTTACAGTCGAGCTTTGTGTGGACTCAGGAGCAGAGGGGAATTTCATGTCATCTACCTTTGCTCGTCGCCACGCAATACATCTGGTAGCGCTCGACAAACCAGTGACTGTCCGGGTAGTGAATGGGTTGACATTGCCCTCGCCAATTACACATCAGACTGTCCCTCTTACTTTGTCTGTACCCCCTTCCCATCAGGAGATTATTTCCCTTCTCCTCCTTCCCGAGGGAATAGACAAAATCCTACTGGGAGTTCCCTGGCTCCGTTCCCACTTCCCTCATATTGAGTGGACCTCCGGTAGGATACTGGGTTGGAGTGAGTCATGTAAGGACAGATGTGTCAGGGAGTGCATTCAGGTTACCACTACAGAGATACCCGCAGATCTTTCTCCTCTTCCCAAGTGCTATCAGTCATATGCAGACATGTTCTCTAAAAAGGCTGCGGAGACTCTGCCGCCCCATCGTCCCTATGACTGTCCTATTGACCTCTTGCCTGGAGCAGAACCTCCTCGGGGAAGGGTCTATCCCCTCTCTCTTCCTGAGACGGAGGCTATGTCTCAATATATCCAGGAGAATCTGGCAAGAGGGTTCATTAGGAAGTCGGTGTCACCAGCAGGAGAGTGTATAGATTACAGAGGTCTTAACGCCATCACCGTTAAGAATAAGTACCCGTTGCCCCTGATCTCTGAGCTCTTTGATAGGCTCCGGGGAGCAAGGGTATTTACCAAATTAGATCTGCGTGGTGCTTATAACCTGATTCGCATCCGTGAGGGGGACGAATGGAAGACGGCTTTTAATACCAGGTATGGGCATTATGAATACCTGGTGATGCCCTTCGGGCTCTGTAATGCCCCAGCCGTTTTCCAAGACTTTGTTAATGACATCTTCCGGGATATGCTTTCCACCTCTGTAGTAGTCTATCTGGATGATATTCTCATCTTTCCTCCAGATATTGACTCTCACCGGAGGGATGTCTGCAAAGTCTTTGACCTGTTACGGGCGAACTCCCTCTATGCAAAGTTGGAGAAATGCATGTTTGAGCAGGAGTCTTTACCTTTCCTGGGCTATGTCATCTCCGCCCAGGGATTGGCTATGGATCCTGCCAAACTACAGGCTGTGATGGATTGGCAAGAACCCCATTCTCTTAAAGCGGTGCAGCGCTTTATGGGGTTCATTAATTACTATCGCCAATTCATTCCCCACTTCTCCACTTTGGTAGCTCCCTTGGTAGCCCTTACCAAGAAGGGAGCCAATCCCAAATTGTGGTCAGAGGAGGTCTGTTATGTTTCGGTACCTGAGGAGAAATAGCAAAAAATAGCAAAAGCGGTAGTACACCAGAGAGGCTGGAACCTATTGGATTGCAGTAACCTGAACTAACCACACAACTAGAAGTAGCCGTGGAGCGTTCCTACGGTGATCCTAGACGCCTCGTCACAGCCTGAGAGATAACTACACCTAAAGGCAGAAAGATGAAAGCTATCTGCCCCGGAGCAGATCCCCAAAGAAAATAGGAAGCCCCCAAACATGTAATGGCGGTTAGACAAGAAGAAAGCACGGACACAGACAGAAAATAGAATGAGCAAACGCTGGGGCCCAATCTGTCTAGACAGAAAAGTACAGGAAAGAATTCTGACTGCAATCCAAAAAAAAACCCTAACAAAAATACCAACACTTCTGATTGCCAAAAAACCTGAGATCACACGATCTCATCCACCTAAATCAGATCTCTGGTGTAACAAAACGCTATTCAGCAAATAAAAAGTAACAAAGGAGCAAAGCAAAAGTGCAGACACAAACGGAGCACAATTGCAGCGCCAGATGTTATGAATGTTTTAGAAATGAATTCTGAGCAGAAGCTCCCTCTGGTGGTTTCAAACAGTACTGAACCATTCAATGAGGATTGGCAATCAGGAATTACAGACTGGCTGGATATAAGGGAGGTTTCCCCCCATCATGGTTGCCGGTGATCAATTGTTCTTGTCTCAACGTTGTTTCCTGGTTCACTTGGAAGCTTGCTGAGTCTTACCTCTTCTCCTGCTCTCAGATAAGATATTTTCTGTTTTTTGTTTTGTGCTTGCCATTTGCATTTCTCTCTGCATTTCTGTGAGGTTGGCCAGGTTCCCCTCCCTGGGGGCTTGGGCCCCTTTCGATTCCTCTGGAGCCACTGTTGTTTGTTAATTTGCCTTTTCCAGTTTTTTCAGTGGTTGCGGCTGAGTTTTGTTACACCAGAGAACTAATTTAGGTGGTAGAGGTCGTGTGATCTCAGGTGTTTTTGCAATTAGTAGCGTTGGCTTTTTTTTTTAGGGTTTTTTTGATTGCAGTAAGTATCCTTCCTATCCGTTTCTGTCTAGGCAGATTGGGCCCCAACGTTTGCTCATACTATTTTCTGTCTGTGTCTGTATTTCCTCTTGTTTAACCGCCATTACATGTTTGGGGGCTTCCTATGTTCTTTGGGGATCTGCTCCGGGGCAGATAGCTTTCCTCTTTCTATCTTTAGGTGTAGTTATCCTCTCAGGCTGTGACGAGGCGTCTAGGACCAACGTAGGAACGCTCCACGGCTGCCTTTAGTTGTGGTGGTTAGTCAGGGTACTGCAATCCAGTAGATTCCAACCTCTCTGGTGTATTGCCGTTTTTGCCTGCTCTCCTCAGCTACCAAAACATAACAGCCAGACCCCAAAAGGGGACAGGCTGCAGTCCACTGCAAGCAGCAAACCAGCAGAGAAAATCAAACAGAGAAAAAAAAAACAGCAAACACTTATCTGAAGGAGAGCAGGAAACTAGCAGTGCTTCAAGCAAGACCAGAAGGAACAATTGATAACCGGCAAGGCTGCTGGGAACTCAGGCCACTTATATCCTACCATTCAGTAATCAGTTCATTACCCTCAGCAACCACCGGAGGGAGCCCCAGCTCAGAAGCCGCCTCCAGCATATTCACAACAGTACTCCCCTTGAGGAGGGGTCACCGAACCCTCACCTGCACAACCAGCCCGATCAGGATGGGCTCGATGATAGGCACGGATAAGTCTCCCAGCATGAATGTCCGAAGCAAACACCCAAGAATTGTCCTCCTGACCATAATCTCTCCACTTAACCAAATATTGGAGTTTCCATCTAGCGAAACGAGAATCCAATATCTTCTCAACCCCATACTCCAAATTGCCCTCAAACAAAACAGAGTCGGGAGGCGCAGCCATAGGAACCACTGGTTCGACAAACCTCTTCAATAAGGACTTGTGGAACACGTTATGGATCTTAAATGTCCCTGGAAGAAGCAAACGGAAGGAAACCGGATTAATAATTTCCATGATCTTATAAGTTCCAATGAACCTTGGCTTAAATTTTGGAGATGCAACCTTCATAGGGATATTCCTTGAGGACAACCAAACCAAGTCCCCCACTTTAAAACGAGGACCGTCAGTCCTATGCCAGTTGGCAAACCCTGGGCCTTCTCCTGAGAGAGAGACAACCTCTCCACCAACTGGTCCCAAATCTGCTGCATACGCTGCACAATAGAGTCAACCCCCGGACAGACAGAAGCCTCCGCCTGTCCCGAAGAAAATTGAGGGTGAAACCCGGAATTGCAGAAAAATGGAGACATCAAGGTGGCAGAGCTAGCTCTATTATGAAGAGCAAACTCAGCCAAAGGCAAAAAAGAGACCCAGTCATCTTGATCAGCAGACACAAAACATCTCAAATAAGTCTCCAAGGTCTGGTTTGTTCTCTCGGCTTGTCAATTGGTCTGAGGGTGAAATGCAGAGGAGAAAGACAACTGAACACCAAGTTTAGAACAAAATGTCCTCCAAAATCTGGAAACAAACTGGACTCCTCTGTCAGACACAATGTTCGCCGGAATGCCATGTAACCGCACCACATGCTGAAAGAACAAAGGCACCAACTCGGAGGAGGAGGGCAACTTAGGTAATGGCACAAGATGTATCATCTTGGAAAACCTATCACAGATTACCCAGATAACGGTCAATTTGAATAGCCAAAGACATAGAATCATTGAGACCAGAGGGAACAGGGAATCCCACCATAACATCCTTTACTTTTTCTGACAGACCCTTTCGAAAAAGGGCTGCCAAAGCATCATCATTCCATTTGGTCAGGACTGCCCACTTTCGAAATTTCTGACAGTACAACTCAGCGTCTTCAAGACCCTGGTTTAATGCCAACAAGATCTTTTCAGCTTGATCAGTGACATTAGGTTCATCGTACAATAACCCCAGAGCCTGAAAAAATACATCAATATCATTTAAGACAGGATCCCCAGGTGTCAGGGAAAAAGCCCAATCCTGAGGGTCGCCGCGCAGCAGGGAGATGAAAATTTGAACCTGCTGTGCCGCGTTCCCTGAGGACTTAGGCTTTAAGGCAAAAAACAACTTACAGTTATTTTTGAAATTCAGAAATTTAGATCGATCCCCCAAAAACAAATCTGGCATGGGGATCCTAGGTTCCACAACCGGCAACCTAGCAATACTCCGAACCTCAGCGGCAAGCTGATCCACACGGCCAGACAACTGTGCAAACTCCATTAAGAGAAAAAAAAAATTCCTCCTCAGCACCCAGAGAAAAGAGGGGAAAAAAATGCAACAGAGTTTCTTTATTACTATTTTCCCCTTCTGTGAGTACCATACAATTTTCAGTTTTTGGGCCTGTTATACTGTTATGTTTCGGTAACTGAGGAGAAATAGCAAAAAATAGCAAAAGCGGTAATACACCAGAGAGGCTGGAACCTATTGGATTGCAGTAACCTGAACTAACCACACAACTAGAAGTAGCCGTGGAGCGTTCCTACGGTGATCCTAGACGCCTCGTCACAGCCTGAGAGATAACTACACCTAAAGGCAGAAAGATGAAAGCTATCTGCCCCGGAGCAAATCCCTAAAGAAAATAGGAAGCCCCCAAACATGTAATGGCGGTTAGACAAAAAGAAAGCACGGACACAGACAGAAAATAGAATGAGCAAACACTGGGGCCCAATCTGTCTAGACAGAAAAGTACAGGAAAGAATTCTGACTGCGATCCAAAAAAAAAACCCTAACACAAATACCAACACTTCTGATTGCCAAAAACCTGAGATCACACGATCTCATCCACCTAAATCAGATCTCTGGTGTAACAAAACGCTATTCAGCAAATGAAAAGTAACAAAGGAGCAAAGCAAAAGTGCAGACACAAACTGAGCATAATTGCAGTGCCAGACCCCCAAAAGGGGACAGGCTGCAGTCCACTGCAAGCAGCAAACCAGCAGGGAAAATCAAACAAAGAAAAAAAAAACAGCAAACAGGAGAGCAGGAAACTAGCAGTGCTTCAAGCAAGACCAGAAGGAACAATTGATAACCGGGAAGGCTGCTGGGAACTCAGGCCACTTATATCCTACCATTCAGCGCCAGCTGAAGGCCATTCAGTAATCAGTTCATTACCCTCAGCAACCACCGGAGGGAGCCCCAGCTCAGAAGCCACCTCCAGCATATTCACAACAGAGGTCTCCAAGGCCTTTACTTCAATTAAGTCCCATTTTGCTAGCGCTCCCATCTTTCATCGCCCTGAGGTTGATAAGCCTTTTTTATTGGAGGTCGATGCCTCGTCTGTTGGTGCTGGAGCAGTCCTTTTTTAAAAGGATGCTCAAGGTCGGAAACATCCTTGTTTCTTCTTTTCCAAGACCTTCACACCAGCGGAGAGGAATTATTCCATTGGGGATAGGGAGTTGCTAGCCATTAAGTTGGCCTTTTCCGAGTGGAGACATCTCCTGGAGGGGGCTTGCTTTCCCTTTCAAGTTTTCACTGACCACAAAAATTTGGTCTATTTACAGACCGCCCAGCGGCTAAATTCTCGTCAGGCCAGATGGTCCCTGTTCTTCTCCCGGTTCCATTTCACCCTCCATTTCTTCTCCGGTGAGAAGAACATTCGGGCCGATGCTCTTTCTCGCTCCGTGGTGTCCTCTGAGGAGGTGGAGGAGGAGCCTCGGTTGATTGTCCCCACAGAGAGCCTAAGAACTGTTGCCCCGGTTTCGCTGGAGTTTGTGCCTCCGGGCAAGACTTTTGTGCCCACCAATTTGCGACCGGAGGTACTCTCTTGGGCACATTCGTCCAGGGTGGGTGGACATTTTGAGGCAAAAAGGACATCTGAGTTGCTGGCGAGGACATACTGGTGGCCACATATGGTCCGTGACATCAGGGAATATGTTCAGACATGCGTCTCCTGCACCAAGAATAAGTCCCCTCGACAACAGCTGGGCTACTTTTCCCTTTAACGGTGGCAGACAGGCCTTGGGAGATGGTCGGGATGGATTTTGTGGTGGGTTTACCCAAGTCTCGGGCTGCACCATCATTTGGGTGATAACCGACCACTTCTCCAAAATGGTGCACTTGGTGCCCTTACCACGGTTACCATCTGCACGGGCCTTGGCAGTATTATTTATTAGGCATATTTTCCGTTTACACTGAATGCCAGACAAGATTGTCAGCGATCGAGGTTCCCAATTTGCGTCTCGGTTCTGGAGAGAGCTGTGTCGTCTACTCAGCATTGAGTTAAATCTCTCCTCTGCATATCATCCCGAGACTAATGGGTTGGTAGAGAGGGCCAACCAGACCTTGGTTGCATACTTGCGACATTTTGTCTCTGCCAGGCAGGATGACTGGGCATCCTTGCTACCGTGGGCTGAGTTCGCTCTAAATAATGCTGTGGCTGACTCCACCGGACAGACCCCATTCCTCCTGAACTACGGTCAGCATCCGCAGGTACCAGTGCCCATGCCCGTGTCTTCCGCCGATTCCAGGGTGGCAGACTGAGCTGTGGAGGCACGGGACATTTGGGACCGCACCCAGGATGCAATTCAGGCCTCCAAAGAGAGGATGAGGTCTTCGGCCGATGCCCATCGGCGCTCCGCTCCTACTTTTGCTCCGGGTGACCTAGTGTGGCTCTCTGCCCGAAACATCAGGCTATGTGTTGAGTCCACCAAGTTGGCACCTCGCTTTTTGGGTCCCTTTAAAGTTCTTGAGCAGGTGAACCCGGTGGACCCGGTGGTTTACCGCCTAGCCCTTCTGCCTCGCCTTGGTATCACTGACACCTTTTACGTGTCCCTCCTGAAACCCGTGGCCATTTCCCGGTTTTCTGAGTCATCTGCCCGGACGTCGGTTTCATCTACCGACGATCATGAGGTGAACGCCATTGTTGGGTGCAAGGTGGTACGAGGCAAAAATTTTTATTTGGTGGATTGGAGGGGTTATGGGCCTGAGGATAGGTCCTGGGAGCCTGCCGAGCATGTTCACGCTCCGCAGCTCATCGCTGCCTTTGAGCGCAGTGAGGCCCAAAGAAGGGGGGCCCTAGGAGGTGGGGTAATGTTAGGGTTCGAGTTCCCAATGCTGCACAAGGGGAGTCTCGAACCAGTCCCGCTGCGGTCCCCCATCCATCTCCGGCCGCAGTGGAGCCTGCTAGGCAAAGACGTCGGTCCCAGCGTCTGGCCCGGTCTAATACTGTGCAGAAACTTGCTGCTGCCTCTTCAGGTTCTGCTATTGTAGCCACTACTGGTCAGCGGCGAGCAGACGTCTTTAGGTCTAAGTCCTTTGTTGCTTCATCTGAGCATGCCCAGGGCAAGATCTCCCATTGGAGATCAGGGGTCACATGCTCAGATACAGCTGCCACTCCTATTGGTCCCTCAGGAAGGTCCTCCGGCTGTTGATGTTCTGAAGCAGCTTCCCATTGGTCCTTCCTGGAAGGTCTTTTTCTCGTGGCTGCTATAAAAGGCTGTCCTTACCGCACGGCCGTGCGCTAGGATCAATTGCATTATGTGCTTTGCGCCAGTGTGATCATGCACGCATGTGGTTAGGGCTCGGCTGAAATAAGCCCCTAGAATACCGGCACCTCCGGTGAGGAGATTTGAGTGCACGTGGTTAGGGCTTGGCTGAAATAAGCCCGTAGAATACCGGCACCTCCGGTGAGGAGATTTGGGTGCACGTGGTCAGGGCTTGGCTGAAATAAGCCCTTAGAATACGAGCTTCTCCGGTAAGGAGATTGCTTGATTGCGTTGCTGTCTGCATGATCACGGACTGCTATCCGCACAGCAGTTATCTGTGTATCCCTGTGGTGTTAACAGGACACAGTACCTATCTCTGCGTCTTTACCTCAGCGACTCTGTGGTGTAACAGAGTTCGCTTAAATCGCTATATAGTGCTGCGGCATTCCCGCTAGCGGCTCTGTGGATTATCAGAGTTCGCACTATCTGCCACAGCGCGCTACGGCGTTTATTTTAGCGACTCTGCGGGATAACAGAGTTCGCTACTTACGCCATCTTACTAGCAGCAGGCTCTGCCTGCACGGTGGACCCAGGGCTGCGAACACACCTCTCTACATTATTTATTAGGTGCGTTCCGCAGACCCTTACACTGAGGAAAGACTGATGCAAAATATATTAAAAAAATTTTCTCTTTATTGAAATATGTTAAAAAATGATTAAAAAATCAAGCAATGAAAACAAAAGAAAGGGAGCACATAAGAAAAAAACCAGGGCATCAAATTATGTGTCACGAATGACAATGAAGTATGCACCAAAGAAAAAACACTGATAATGGTTTAATAACAAACACATATGTGCTGATAATTATAACAACCACCAAAAATAATAAATTAATGCATAATGCAATGAAAGGTGAGCCCTTATGTCTATACCAGTGTTGTGTACTTGTAAATAACTCTCCAAAAGGGGGAACACATGTTACAATATCAGAAGTGAATTAATCATGTAACAAAAAATGCATTTATATACCCAAGTGAATGTTTATGTGCACATGAAAAAATATGTAATGTGCAAGTATAGGAATATAAGAGTACCAATAAAGTGACATGTGCATCCAATACAAATAGTTATCCTATGTAGGATTAAAGAATGGAGATCTGAATCCCATGGAAGAAGCGGGATAGTGAAACGGCGCTGTCGGGGTGGGAGCACGCTACCAGAGGCTTCATGCATGTGCACTTTGTGAGTATTCAGGTCTCCATTCTTTAATCCTACATAGGATAACTATTTTTTGTGCTGAAAATGCCCCCTCAACTTATACACGAGTCATTGGGCAGAAACCAGCGGGGGAGGGGGTGCCGCGGCAGGAGCCGGTGGCTGGGACATCATACTCACCCTCCCCGTGCCATCGCTGAACGTCCCGGCAATCCTGCGTTGTACCCGGCTTCCTGCAGCTCTCCTGTGCTGAGCGGTGATGTAATACCGCTCATTAAGGTCATGTAATATGGACGCGACGCCACTCCCATAGGCGTGGCGTCCATATTCATGGACTTAATGAGCGGTATTACGTCACCGCTCAGCACAGGAGAGCTGCAGGAAGCCGGGTACAACGCAGGATTGCAGGGACGTTCAGCGATGGCACGGGGAGGGTGAGTATGAAGGAGGAGGATGGGGGGAGCATGGAGGAGGACAAGGAGCACGGAGCAGGACGGGGGGGAGAATGGAGAGCACGGAGCAGGACGAGGGGGAGGATGGAAAGCACAGAGGAGCACGGAGCAGGACGGGGGGGCACAGGAGGACGGAGCAGGAAGGGGGTAGCACAGAGGAGAATGGGGGAGCACAGAGCTGGATGGGGGAGCACGGAGCAGGACGGGGGGAGCACAGCAGGACGGCGGTTTATACACCCGGCTTATACTCGAGTCAATAAGCTTACCCAGTTTTCCGTGTCAAAATTAGGGGCCTCGGCTTATACTCGGGTCGGCTTATACTCCAGTATATACGGTATGTAGGTTTTTCTACAAGGGATGTGCAAATTCGGAGTATATCTATATGGAAATGCATCTACAGTGGGTATGGAAGGTATTCAGACTCCTTTAAATTTTTCACTCTTTGTTTCATTGCAGCTATTGGAAAATTCAAAAAAGTTCAATTTTTACTCACATTAATGTGCACTCTGCACCCCATCTTTACTGAAAAAACAGAAATGTAGAATTTTTTGCAAATTCATTAGAAAAAAAACCCTGAAATCTCACATGGTCATAAGTATTCAGCCCCTTTGCTCAGTATTGGGTAGAAGCACCTTTTGAGCTAGCACAGCCATGAGTCTTCTTGGGAATGATGTAACAAGTTTTTCACACCTGGATTTGGGGATCCTCTGCCATTCTTCCTGGCAGAACCTCTCCAGTTCCGTCAGGTTGGATGGTGAACGTTGGTGGACAGCCGTTTTCAGGTCTCTCCAGAGATGATCAATTGGGTTTAGGTTAGGACTCTGTCTGGGCCCATTAAGAATGGTCACAGAATTGTTCTGAAGCCACTCCTTTGTTATTTTAACTCCGTGCTTGGGGTCATTGTCTGAGGTCCAGAGTACTCTGGAAGAGGTTTTCATCCAGGATATCTCTGTACTTGGCCGCATTCATGTTTACTTCAATTGCAACCAGTCGTCCTGTCCCTGCAGCTGAAAAACACCCCCATAGCATGATGCTGCCACCACCATTTTTCACTGTTGGGATTGTATTGGTCAGGTGATGAGCAGTGCCTGGTTTTCTCCACACATATTGCTTAGAATTACTGTATCACCAAAAAGTTCTATCTTCGTCTCATCAGACCAGAGAATCTTATTTCCCATAGTCTGGGAGTCCTTCATGTGGTTTTTTAGCAAACTCTATGCGGCTTTCATATGTCTGGCACTGAGGAGAGGCTTCCGTTGGGCCACTCTGCCATAAAGGCCTGACTGGTGGAGGGCTGCAGTGATAGTTGACTTTGTGGAACTTTCTCCCATCTCCCTACTGCATCTGGGAGCTCAGCCACATTGATCTTGGGGTTCTTCTTTACCTGTCTCACCAAGGCTCTTCTCCCATGATTGCTCAGATTGGCTGGACGGCCAGGTCTAGGAAGATTTCTGGTGGTCTCAAACTTCTCCCATTTAAGGATTATGGAGGCCCCTGTGCTCTTAGGAACCTTGAGTACTGCAGAAATTCTTTTGTAACCTTGGCCAGATCTGTGCCTTGCCACAATTCTGTCTCTGAGCTCCTTGGCTCGTTCCTTTGACCTCATGATTCTCATTTGGTCTGACATGCACTGCGAGCTGTGAGTTCTTATATAGACAGGTGTCGCCTTTACAAATCAAGTCCTATCAGTGTCATTAAACACAGCTGGACTCCAATGAAGGAGTAGAACCATCTCAAGGAGGATCACAAGGAAATGGACAGTGTTGTGAATGGACTTGAAATGAGTTCTGAGCAGAGGCTCCCTCTGGTGGTTACAAGCGGTACTGGACTGTCCAGTGAAGATTGTGAAGATTGTGAGGATTGGGAATCAGGTGTTACTGACTGGTCTATTTAAGGGAGTCGCCTTTCCATCTGGGTTGCCGGTGATCAATTGTTCTGGTCTCAATCCTTGATTCCTGTTTCCTTTGTAGCCTGCTGTGTCGTGTCTGCATCTCCTGCTAACAGATAAGACATTTTCTTCTTTTTGTTTTTTGTGCTTGATTTTTGCATTTTGTCCTGCACTTCTGTGGGGGCCTTCAGGGTCCCCTCCGGGGGCTTTTGCCCTCTCAGTTTAGTTCAGCCACTGATGTTTTGTACATTTGCTTTTTCCAGTTTTTTCAGTGGCTGCTGTTTTGATTTTGTTACACCAGAGAACTAATTTAGGTGGTAGAGGTCGTGTGATCTCAGGTGTTTTTGAAATTAGTAGAGTTGGTGCTTTTCAGGGTTTTTTGGGATTGCAGTAAGTGCCCTTCCTATCCTTTTCTATTTAGATAGTTTGGGCCCCAACGTTTGCTCATACTATTTTCTGTCTGTGTCAGTATTTCTTCTTGTCTAACCGCCATTACATGTTTGGGGGCTTTCTATGTTCTTTGGGGGTCTGCTCCGGGGCAGATAGCTTTCCTCTTTCTATCTTCAGGTATAGTTAGTTTCTCAGGCTGTGACGAGGTGTCTAGGACCAACGTAGGAACGCTCCACGGCTGCCTTAGTTGTGGTGGTTAGTCAGGGTACTGCAATCTCATAGATTCCAACTGCTCTGGTGTATTGCCTTTTTTACCTGCACTCCTCAGTTACCAAATCATAACAGTATCACCGGCCAAAAGTGAAATTTATATGGTACTCACAGAAGGGAAAAATATCGTGAAAGAAAAAAAAAAGGTTGTCAGAGTTGTCAGAGATATTTTTCTGTTTTTATTGCATTTTTTTTTTTTTTTCCCTCTGTATCTCTGGGTGCTGGGGAGAATTTTTTTTTTTTTTCTCTCAATGGAGTTTGCACAGTTGTCTGGCCGTGTGGATCAGCTTGCCACTGAGGTTCAGAGTATTGCTACCTATCTTGCTAGGTTGCCTGTTGTGGAACCTAGGATTCCCATGCCAGATTTGTTTTTGGGGGATCGAGCCAAGTTTCTGAATTTCAAAAATAATTGTAAATTGTTTTTTGCCTTAAAATCTAAGTCCTCAGGAAACGCAGCGCAGCAGGTTCAAATTATCATCTCTCTCCTGCGCGGCGATCCTCAGGATTGGGCTTTTTCCCTGACACCTGGGGATCCTGTTTTGAGTGATGCTGATGCATTTTTTCAGGCTTTGGGGTTATTGTACGATGAGCCTAATGTCACTGATCAAGCTGAAAAAGCCTTGTTGGCATTAAATCAGGGGTTTGATGACGCTGAGTTATACTGTCAGAGATTCCGTAGGTGGGCAGTCCTGACCAAATGGAATGACGACGCTTTGGCAGCCCTTTTTCGGAAGGGTCTGTCAGATAATGTAAAGGATGTTATGGTGGGATTCCCTGTCCCCTCTGGTCTCAATGATTCTATGTCATTAGCGATTCAAATTGACAGACGTTTGCGTGAGCGGAGAAGTATGCGTGGAATAGTGTTGCCTTGTGAACCTGCTTCTGAATCCATGCAGTGTGATAGAGTGGTTTCTGGGGCACAGCGTCATGAGTTTCAAAAGCGCAATGGGTTATGTTTCTACTGTGGTGATGCCTCTCATGCTATTTCAGTCTGCCCTAAGCGGGGAAGACGTTTTGCACGCTCAGTTGTCTTGGGTAGTGTTCAGACTAAGTTTTTATTAACTGTTACTCTGATATGCTCTCTGTCCTCATTTTCTGCTCAGGCTTTCGTTGATTCGGGAGCAGCTATTAACCTGATGGATTTTGATTTTGCTAAATGTTGCGGGTTTCCCTTGATTCCCCTACAGAAGTCTATTCCCCTACTGGGGATCGATTCTACCCCTTTGGCTGAGAATAAACCTCAGTTCTCTACTCAGGTGATAATGAGGGTTGAACCTGATCATCAGGAGAGCTGCAAATTTTTGGTTCTGTATAATCTGCATGACATTATCGTGCTGGGTTTCCCTTGGTTACAGTCTCATAATCCTGTTTTGGATTGGAAATCTGTGTCTGTAACCAGTTGGGGCTGCCAATGTGTTAATACCAACACTCCTGTTTTTTCTGCCTCCCCCCAGGCTCAGGATGTTCCTGACTTTTTGATTGATTTTTCTGATGTGTTTAGCGAAAGTAAATCTGCATCTTTGCCTCCCCATAGGAGCTATGACTGCGCTATTGAATTAGTGCCTGGTAGTAAATTCCCTAAAGGTCGCCTTTTTAACTTGTCTGTACCTGAACATGACGCTATGCGGTCTTATATCAAGGAGTCATTGGAGAAGGGTCATATCAGACCATCCTCTTCACCCTTAGGTGCCGGTTTTTTCTTTGTGGCCAAAAAGGATGGTTCATTAAGGCCGTGTATTGATTATCGTCTTTTGAACAATATTACTGTGAAATATCAATATCCGTTACCCTTGATTTCTGACCTGTTTTCCAGGGTGAAAAACGCTACTTGGTTTACCAAGCTTGACCTCAGGGGGGCATATAACCTTATTCGCATTAAGCACGGGGATGAATGGAAGACGGCATTTAACACCCCTGAGGGGCATTTTGAGTACCTTGTGATGCCCTTTGGGCTCACTAATGCTCCTTCTGTCTTCCAGTCCTTCATGAATGACATTTTCAGGGATTTTGTGGATAAATTTCTGATTGTTTATTTGGATGATATCTTGATTTTTTCTAATGACTGGGACTCTCATGTGAAACATGTTCGAACTGTATTCCAGATTTTGAGAGAGAATGCTCTGTATGTGAAGGGATCAAAGTGTCTTTTTGGCGTACAGAGGATCTCATTTTTGGGATTCATTTTGTCCCCATCTGTTATTGAAATGGACCCGGTCAAGGTTCAGGCCATCTGTGATTGGGTCCAACCTACTTCATTAAAGGCTCTTCAAAGATTTTTGGGTTTTGCCAATTTTTATCGTAAATTTATTGGTAATTTCTCGGTTATTGTTAAACCATTAACTGATTTGACCAAAAAGGGTTCTGATGTGGTGAATTGGCCTCCTGAGGCAGTCTCTGCATTTCAGGAACTTAAGCAGAGATTCACTTTTGCTCCTGTTCTACGGCAGCCTGATGTTTCTCTGCCATTTCAGGTGGAGGTTGATGCCTCTGAAATTGGGGCAGGTGCCGTTTTGTCCCAAAGAGATCCAGAGACCTCTAAAAGTAACCCCTGTGCCTTTTTCTCTCGAAAATTTTCTCCTACTGAACGTAATTATGACGTGGGTAATCGGGAGTTATTGGCCATGAAGTGGGCTTTTGAAGAGTGGAGACATTGGCTGGAGGGAGCCAAACATCAGGTGGTGGTCCTTACTGACCATAAGAATCTGGTTTATCTGGAATCTGCCAAGCGACTTAATCCTAGACAGGCCAGGTGGGCCTTGTTTTTCACACGTTTTAATTTTGTGGTTTCCTTTCTTCCTGGCACTAAGAATTTTAAGGCGGATGCCCTCTCGAGGAGTTTCCTTGCGGACTCTCCTGAGGTATCTGATCCTTCTGTTATTTTGAAAGAAGGTGTAGTTCTTTCCGCCATCTCGCCCAATTTGAGACTGGCTCTGGAGGGGTGTCAGGAGGATAGGCCCGAGCGCTGCCCTGTTGGGAAATTGTTTGTCCCGGACCAGTGGAAAAAGAGTGTGATGTCTGAGATTCATTGTTCCGTGTTGGCCGGTCATCCCGGAATTTTTAGTACCAGAGACTTGGTTAGTCGGTCCTTTTGGTGGCCTACCTTGTCTCGTGATGTCAGGGAATTTGTGCAGTCCTGCGGGACTTGCTCTCGCTCCAAGCCTTTCTCTCGCTCTAGTGGTTTGTTGATGCCATTGCCTGTGCCCAAGAGACCATGGACCCATATCTCTATGGATTTCATTTCCGACCTCCCTGTTTCTCAGAGAATGACCGTCATCTGGGTGATTTGTGATAGGTTTTCCAAGATGATACATCTTGTGCCATTACCTAAGTTGCCTTCCTCCTCTGAACTGGTGCCTTTGTTCCTTCAGCACGTGGTTCGTTTACACGGCATTCCTGAGAACATTGTGTCTGACAGAGGAGTCCAGTTTGTTTCCAGATTTTGGAGGACCTTTTGTTCTAAGCTTGGTGTTCAGTTGTCTTTCTCCTCGGCGTTTCATCCTCAGACCAATGGTCAAACTGAGAGAACAAACCAGACATTGGAGACTTATCTAAGATGCTTTGTGTCTGCTGATCAGGATGACTGGGTCTCTTTTTTGCCTTTGGCTGAGTTTGCTCTTAATAATAGGGCTAGCTCTGCCACTTTGATGTCTCCATTTTTCTGTAATTCTGAGTTTCACCCTCGATTTTCTTCAGGACAGACGGAGGCTTCTGCCTGTCCAGGTGTTGACTCTGTTGTGGAGCGTATGCAACAGATTTGGGACCAGGTAGTGGAGAGGTTGTCCCTCTCTCAGGAGAGGGCCCAGCGGTTTGCTAACCGGCATAGGACTGATGGTCCTCGGTTTAAAGTGGGGGACTTGGTCTGGTTGTCCTCAAAAAATATTCCTATGAGAGTGGCATCTCCTAAATTTAAGCCTAGGTTCATTGGACCTTATAAGATCATGGAGATTCTTAATCCTGTTTCTTTTCGTTTGCTTCTTCCAGGGACATTTAAGATCCATAACGTGTTCCACAAGTCCTTGTTGAAGAGGTTTGTTGAGCCAGTGGTTCCTACTGCTTTGCCTCCTGACCCTGTTCTGGTTGAGGGCAATATGGAGTTTGTGGTTGAGAAAATATTGAATTCTCGTTTTTCTAGACGGAAACTCCAGTATTTGGTTAAGTGGAGAGGTTATGGTCAGGAAGACAATTCTTGGGTGTTTGCTTCGGACATCCATGCTAGGAGACTCATCCGTGCGTATCATAGAACTCATCCTGACCGACCTGGTTGCTCAAGTGAGGGTTCGGTGACCCCTCCTCAAGGGGGGGTACTGTTGTGAATGGACTTGAAATGAGTTCTGAGCAGAGGCTCCCTCTGGTGGTTACAAGCGGTACTGGACTGTCCAGTGAAGATTGTGAGGATTGGGAATCAGGTGTTACTGACTGGTCTATTTAAGGGAGTCGCCTTCCCATCTGGGTTGCCGGTGATCAATTGTTCTGGTCTCAATCCTTGATTCCTGTTTCCTTTGTAGCCTGCTGTGTCGTGTCTGCATCTCCTGCTAACAGATAAGACATTTTCTTCTTTTTGTTTTTTGTGCTTGATTTTTGCATTTTGTCCTGCACTTCTGTGGGGGCCTTCAGGGTCCCCTGGGGGCTTTTGCCCTCTCAGTTTAGTTCAGCCACTGATGTTTTGTACATTTGCTTTTTCCAGTTTTTTCAGTGGCTGCTGTTTTGATTTTGTTACACCAGAGAACTAATTTAGGTGGTAGAGGTCATGTGATCTCAGGTGTTTTTGAAATTAGTAGAGTTGGTGCTTTTCAGGGTTTTTTGGGATTGCAGTAAGTGCCCTTCCTATCCTTTTCTATTTAGATAGTTTGGGCCCCAGCGTTTGCTCATACTATTTTCTGTCTGTGTCAGTATTTCTTCTTGTCTAACCGCCATTACATGTTTGGGGACTTTCTATGTTCTTTGGGGGTCTGCTCCGGGGCAGATAGCTTTCCTCTTTCTATCTTCAGGTATAGTTAGTTTCTCAGGCTGTGACGAGGCGTCTAGGACCAACGTAGGAACGCTCCACGGCTGCCTCTAGTTGTGGTGGTTAGTCAGGGTACTGCAATCTCATAGATTCCAACTGCTCTGGTGTATTGCCTTTTTTACCTGCACTCCTCAGTTACCAAACCATAACAGGACAGCATGTGACGTAAATATGAGGGTCTGAGCAAAGGGTCTGAATACTTATGACCATGTGATATTTTCAGTTTTTCTTTTTGATTAAATTTGCAAAAAATTCTACATTTCTGGTTTTTTTCAGTAAAAATGGGGTGCAGAGTATACATTAATGAGGAAAAAATGAACTTTTTTGCATTTACCAAATGGCTGCAATGAAATAAAGAGTGAAAAATTTAAAGGGCTCTGAATACTTTCCGAACCCACTGCAATATCAGTGTGCTGTACAAATATACAAAGTCAGTATACCACCACAATATGAAGATAAAAATATCCAAAATTAACGTCCCGTTGAGTCATATGGAGAATTAAGTAACGTAGCACCAGAGTAACCAATCTTGAGATCACAGAGAAATAATATAGGTTATCTAGGAGAAGCATTAGAAAACAGAGCCTAGGGGATCCGGCTAAGCATAAAATATACAAGTGCAAAATTGCAACGGGCACAATAAACACATAGAATATGGTGGATAGTGTGGACATGCTGGGAGGGAGTCACATGAGACACTGACCTGAAAATTAGAAAGACTTGTATTCCCAATAAAACAAATTCCCCATAAGGCTGTGGGGAAAAGAAGGAATATAGGATAAATATCTGGTAATGAATCCAGCAGGGGATGGGGTGAAAAAACATAATACTGACCTCTTGTATCAGCGTGGGAGAGGTGGTGTGTGCTGCTCTTCCTGTAGTGGCATATCCACTCATTGGTGGCAGTGTGCTTTAAATACTAATCACGTACATGCCAGATATGAGGTGTGGAGGGCAAGCGACCGTGCATAGTGTAGCTTCCTGAGCGAGGCGTGGGGTGCCGACGTCAGTGGCGCCAGTGCTGAGAAACTTATTGTCATGGTCCAGTCCGGAGTTTATTCTCTGCTGTCCTCTCGCAGGACTGGTCATGTGGGGGTTAATTTCCTCGGCCTCGTTCTGGAGCGGGCTGGGCTATTCAGTCCGTCACAGCCTGCTGACCAGTGTTAGTGATAGCTCAAGCTTCCAGTTAAGAGCCTCTGACCCTTGTACCTTGGTGATCCTCCTGCCTTTGACTTGTATTCACGTGTATGACCCGGAATGATCTCTGACCCCGTTTCTTGGTTTCCGTCTCTGCTGCTATGTTCTCTGTCTGGCTTTTGATTCCCTGGCTTGTACCCCGTCCACGTCTTCCATCTCATGTTTATGGACCCCGTGCTCATGTTTGGCTTTTTGACCCTCGGCTTGGTATTTTGACTACGTGTATTGCTGCTCCTTCTGGTACTTCTGCTCCTGATCGTTTCTGACTCGGTTCGTATGACCACGCTCTCTTTACCTGTGACACCTGTGCGGTTGCTCTGTGTTGCTACGCTTAGTGTGTAACCTCTCTTCCCTCACCAGCTCCCCCTGGGGGAGGTTTCACTACACTTATGTGGCCGGTGTTCGGGCGCATGCGCAGTGCGAGTGTGCAAGGAGAGGCTTTGAATGTAGAGCCAACGCGCCTGCGTGTTGGGGGACAGAGGCACACGCGCTTGATTGCCTACATTCCCAGGACCCAGGCGCGTGCGCAGAGCGAACGTTCAGAAAAAAGAAAGATTAAAGGCGTCTGTATGATACTGAGAGGGTGCTGGTATTGACCAGGGAAAATGGGGAGTAATGAGAGTATGGTTGGGAAAAAAGGATTGTATATGGTGTATAAAAAATAATCATGACAAGGAGGGCTACTAGCGTAGTTTAAAGGGGAAGTCCATATAATCAACCATGGAATGAAATGAAAATTAAAAATAATAAAAATAAAAATAAATATAAAAAAATACAAATAAAATGGAAAATTGGAAACACAAGAGAGGAAATAAAGGGAAAATTAAAGTAAAAGGAAAAGATAAAGAAATTGAAATTAAAAATAAGAAAAATTAAAAAATAAAAAATAAAAAAATATAAAATTAAGCTAAATGAAAATATTCTCCACTAAGACATTGCAATAAAATACAATTGAAAAATATTGATGAGTGAGATAAATAGAAGGAAATAAATTAGAGCATGTATAAAAATGAGACAATCGTAAAATGAACAAAATGAAAACGGTGAAAAGTGAAAAATTAGAGAAAAAAGAATGAAAACTGAAAGATGAAGTAAATGAAGGAAAAATAGAAGAAATATAAAAAAAATGGAAATAAAATAAAGAATAAGAAGAAACAAAAATGAAACATAAAAAATAAAAATTAAAAATAAAAAAAGAGGGAGAGGAAAAATGAAAATGAAAATAATGAAAAAAAATAATGAAAAAAAAAAGAAAAAACAAGATAAAAAACTAAATAAAGAAAAGGGGAGGAGGGGGAAGGACACTTACCCTCTGTAGATGTGTAAAAAATTGACAGTGGGTCTGAAAAAGCAAGAAACAAGTTAGGGGGAAGGAACAAAAAGATGCCTGCATGTAAACAACTATGTGTATCCACCAAATTAGTTAGAGAAAAATACATTCTCATAAGTCGTATACCAAGACTGAGTATTTACCATATGGAGGCGGAACATGATAAGGATGTTACACCAAAAGATCAAGTTCCCTGTTGAGACCTCTAGGTGTGAGTGTTTGTAGGGTGTGAATCCAAAATGACTCTCTCTCTTTGAGTAATCTGACATGATCGCCTCCTCTCCTGGGTCTTTCTACCTGTTCCACAACCTGGTACATTAACTGGGAAGTCGATTGGCTGGCTACAGCAAAATGGTGTGGGTTTTTTTTGCATCTTATTGTGGATTTGTGACTCGCTATGCGGTCACGAACATGCTGCATGGTTTCGCCCACATACTGTAGGCCACATGGACATTTGACCACGTACACAACATGGTTGGTTTCACAGGTGTAAAAGCCTTTTATTCTGAATCTTTTGCCTGTGTGTGGGTGGGTTATACCACTTCCCTTGATCACATTAGAGCAGCAGGCACAACCCAGGCATGGAAAGGTGCCAACCCTTTCTGTTCCGATAAAACTTTGGGTTTCCTTGAGAAGTTCCCAATATCAGCTTTCACTAATTGGTTCCTAATGTTCCTAGGTCTCCATTTACAAATCAGAGCCGGTACCTTGAATGCCTCAGTATGTGGATATGCCCTAGCGAGGAGGGGCCAGTATCTATTGATGACATTGTATAATTTGGGCATCACCGGGGGGATGGGTGTGGACAAAGGCGATCTGCTCAGGTTAAGGGGTCAGGGTGGAGGGGAGTGTAGGTTCAAGGGCCCTCTGTCTTTCTCATGAGAATGCATTCAGGGTACTCTCTACTCCTGAATTTATGTGACATCTCCTCTAGGCGGGTTGGTAATAAATTCCTGTCGGAGACTATTCTAGTTATCCTTTGAAACTGTGAGCGGGGAAGACTAGTCCTTGTGGACTTAGGATGCCAGCTGGAGTAGTGCAACAGGTTGTTTGAATCAGTTGGTTTGGTAAAAAGGTCTGTGGAGAGTTTGCTCCCTCATCTTTAATCACTAGTGTATCCAAGAATAAGATTTTAGTGTTGTACCAATTTAATGGAAATTATTGTAACACGGGCCTGATGGAGTTAAGATGTTTATGGAAAGAGAGTAAGGTATCAGGGGTGCCGTCCCATAGACAAAAAGTATCGTCTATGAACCTAATCCAACATTTAGTATGAGTTCTAAAGAGGTCATTGATGTACACATAAGAGCATTCAAATGCATCCACATAGGAATTGGCATAAGCTGGTGCCATGTTGGAACCCATAGCGGTGCTGCATACCTGTAGTATGATTGACAATAGATCTAGACATAAATGTTGGGAATTCTGTGGAAAGTTGGATAATTTTAGGAGGTCCTGTAAGGAGGAAGACCGGGCTGCAGGTGCCTGTATCATGCAGGGTCCGGAACTGCGGAGGTTGCGTCCCATGTTGCCTGGGGGAAAAGGGGGCATGACTAAGCCAGGCAGTGAGGAAGCAGAGCTGAAAGTGCGCAAAGAGACAGTGAGTTTCCCGCCAGCAGTGAGTGCAGAGACAGGCGTGTGGGCGCTCCGCAGGGTGACAGACAGTGCGTTGACGAGCCGTGGCAGAGATTAAGCAAGCACTCCAGAGAGACAGTGTGTGTGTGCAGAGCGCCGTGCGCCTGGCTAGACAAAGCAATGTGCTCGAGCGGAGGAACGGGGGTAAGGTGCAGGACCCTGAGGTGCGTCCTCCATTACTGATAGACGCACAGCGGCACTTGTGTGGGACAGAGACTACTGCGGCGATCCTCGCTTCAGTGGGCACATAGAGGACCGCAAACCGAACAGAGCCGTGCTGAGCAGCCATTCAGGTGACGGCAGCTGCTCAGAGGGACACGTGCCACGTGGAACCTTGCGGAGAGCATTACTCTTTTGCTCCGCAGTTATATGGAATAGGGGCTCAGCGGGCAAAACCGGAGACCGCCAGCTGTGCCAGAAGTTGGACCCTGAGCTGTAGAGCTTCATCTGAGGACATTTTGTCGGCTGTTGCTGGGACTACAACCCTCACAGGGTTATCTGCGGCTGAGGAAACCACGGATACGATAGGTGGACTAAGTGGACTGTTGTTATATTGCCATTTCTTTTCTTTATTTGCTCATTTAACTGTTTATCTCTCTGCAAGGAGTATCCCTACTGTTTAATTAATTTGTTAACCCTTCCTCTGCCATCCTTTCGCCACTGCATCCCGCACCCTGCTTACAGTCCCGTACCGCATCAGGGCCCAGTTCATGTTGAATGTGTGTAGCCCAGCTGTGACTGGAGCCACATGTTACCCTGGAAGATGCACGAAAGGTAAACCCACAACAACCCATAAGCACACAACACTCCACATTTTCCTGGTGCCACCAGAGGGAGCCCTTGGAGACGACAGCAGGGAGATGAAGGCAGTCTAGCTGAGAGTTAGCTAGTCATTGGTTTTACCTCAGAGTGTCAGTTTTTACCTCAGCAGAAGAGATTAGAGCAGACTGTGAGAGATTCCAGTCAGAACGGCAGTTACCTCAGACGAGCTGAGAGGGAAAGATTAGCCAGAAAGAGAAAGCCTGAAGACTTCAGTAAACACTCAGTTTAGGAGTGGAGTCCAGTAGTAGTGGGAAAGATTACCACTTAACCTGGTCAAAATTGAGTTTACTGAGAGACATTCAGTGAGCGTTTAGTGAGTAAGCGTGCCGATGCTTGGAGAGCGGTGAAGATAAAGAAAGCTGACATCTGCTGCTAGCTTGTGCTTATGATAGTGGTGAGAGTAGGACGAAAGGCAGGTGGAAGAAAGAAGAGAGAGAGTGACAGAGGTTAACCAGCATTGATAGCTTACCTCCACTCTGCACCACCGGACACCGGGTCCGCGCTTGCCAGCATCTGCACGACTGGTAGGAGACACCGGAGACCCTGCTGGACTACAGGTCGCAGGAGCCCAACTGTGCTGATACGTAACCGGGGTCAGGAAGAACAGGAGTCTGGCCTGATCATCCATATAGAGACTTAGTTCTGTCCACAAGAAGGCCTCACCACAAGGTCAGCCGGGCGTAGCTGAGAAGACGGAGTTAGGCTTTGTTTAATGCAAGTCAGAAACTCACACACTTAAAGGAGTAAGGAGGCTCTACACCTACTCAGTGGGATTACTGGACGTGCATCCTCCACCCTGACGGCTTCCCGGGTCGTGCCTACAACTTCACCATCAGTAAAGGTACAGAAAGAGACTTTCTTGTGTGTGTCTGCCTTATTGCTCCTGCACCCCTATATTACACCGCCATATACCATGAGGGATCAGTCTCGCCTGTGGGAGACTTAACACCTTGCTGCCCAGTAACAACCCCTCAGAGGATCCACCCTGCAGCGCTGGTCATCCTGACCAGGAACCACAGGTGGCGTCACGAACATTTCTACAAACTTATAATCCCCTGTAAATATCCCCTTTTTAGTGAGCGCCCAGGGCAACGGACCGAGCTGTGCTACCCGTGACATTCCCCAGTGAAGTGAACGGGTTCGGTGCAGAGTACCCCAAAGCCCTGGCTATGTGCGACTCAAATGCATGTATAGAGACTCTGGACATCCAAGTATACCAGTATGCAATGTGGATTCCGAGAAAATGGCCCGTGTCAAGGATGAAAGACCTCGTTGTTTTGGTGAGTGATGTAAGAATCTTTTCCAGAAACTGGGGACAAAATGGAGTCCGTGAACGCAACTATGGGTCGGCCAGGGGGTTACTGAGGGACTTATGTATTTTGGGTAAGGTGTAGAATAGCGGAGTCACAGAGTGTTGATTAGTGAGGAAAGTTACAGTTTTAATGGTATTTAAGGCCAGATATTTATTGAGTATGGTCCCTATTCTCTTCCTTATACCGGGGGTGGGGTTGTATGTCCATGTGTCAGATAATTGGGTCATGATTTCCTTCATATAGTCCGTGCCTTCGTCGGCTGGTTTAATGACCGAATGTTTGTTATTTTTAAGTGATTGAATATCCTGTTTCTCCAGAGGTGTTATGTTATTGTGTGTCGGTAGAGACCCTTTGTGGTGTTGTTCTAAAATTTGGTTTATGTCCCTCTTTATGAGGTCAATGCAGCCCTCTGTGGCGTAATAGCCCTGTGGTTTGTTAAAATTACTGTCACGGTTCCTAGAGTGGACCCACTGGATCACGGGACCGACCGAACCCTGGCGAGCTGACCAGGTGAAACCGACCCCTATACAGGGAGCGTTAGGGGCAGGCCCTGGAGGAGGGTATACTGCAATAGCTAGTACCAGGGACCGGCTCGTAGGAGAGAGAGAGACCACGACGGCGCAGATTGCGCACTGGGAAATGCACAGGAGACCAGGGCAGAGCGGAGCGTGCACCAGGTAATGTACAGGGGACCAGGGCAGAGCGGAGCGCGCACAGGTAATGTACAGGGGACCAGGGCAGAGCGGAGCGCGCTTCGGCTAAAGTACAGGAGACCAGGGAAGAGCAGAGCGTAGTGCGCGCCAGGTAATGTACAGGGGACCAGGGCAGAGCGGAGCGTGCACCAGGTAATGTACAGGGGACCAGGGCAGAGCGGAGTGCGCACAGGTAATGTACAGGGGACCAGGGCAGAGTGGAACGCGCTTCGGCTAAAGTACAGGGGACCAGGGCAGAGCGGAGCACACACTAGGTAATGTACAGGAGACCAGGGAAGAGCAGAGCGCGTACTGGGTAAAGTATAAGAGATAGAAGGTAGACAAAGCATGCACCCGGGGAGAGTGCTGGGACCTGAGAGACACCAGTACAGAGCATGCACCAGAGTGAATCACCAGGCGCCAATGTGAGGGAGAGAGCGCCAGAAATACTGACGACAGACACAAAGGAGGCAGGCACTTCCAGGTCAGGACACCCGGTCAACTGAATAAAGAAATCCAGCAAGCGCGCGTCCGCAGCCTAAGGAGGCACACGGCGCAGGCGCGGACCCCAGACGCCTTGGGAGGCATGCAAGCCCGGGGATATCGGTGCATCGCCACACCGCCAGCACAGGAGGCCCGAGGAGTGGTGGCAGAGTGGCCGGTCGCGGCGGTAACAATTACTCACATTATATAGACCCAATAGAGAAATTGAGAGTTCAGGGGTGGAGGCTACCTCGTCAGGGGAAGCTCTATTCCTGGTAGAGTCCTGCTGAAGTCCAAAATGAGTTTTTTGACAGATATTGCGATAAAATCGCTGTAGGTCCTGTTCCAATTTGAATTTGTCCCAAGGTGGAGTGGGACAGCAGGATTCATTACCAGATATTTATCCTATATTCCTTCTTTTCCCCACAGCCCTTATGGGGACTTTATCCTTATTATACCCATACAAGTCTTTCTAATTTTCAGGTCAGTGTCTCATGTGACTCCCTCCCAGCATGTCCACACTATCCACCATATTCTATGTGTTTATTGTGCCCGTTGCAATTTTGCACATGTATATTTTATGCTTAGCCGGATCCCCTAGGCTCTGTTTTCTAATGCTTCTCCTAGATAACCTACTGTGTATTATTTCTCTGTGATCTCTAGATTGGTTACTCTGGTGCTACATTACTTAATTCTCCATATAAATCAATGGGACTTTAATTTTGGATATTTTTATCTTTATATTGTGGTGGTATATTGTCTTTGTATATGTACAGCACACTAATAATATATGTATTTGTTTTACAGTGAGGCTTGACAAAGACCTTGGAGGGGTCGAAACGTGTCATGAGCTGCTTTGTTTGTGGGATTTGGTAGTTCAGAGGTTAATCTGGACGGCCTCATTTTGGGATTCTGGGAGGCTTCTTATAGCCTCATTGTGGAGCCATTCCCTGTCGCTTATACTTTGACCCTTGGCCGAGTGTGTGTGACCCTGTGCTTTGTGCTTGTGATTCTTTATGCTTGCTTGGTTTTGACTTGGTTCTGTTCCCGTTAGGAGTTCTGCCTGCCCCTCCTGTACTACGTTGCTATCTCGTGTATGACCCCTTGCCTTTGTCCTGACAATTCTCTGTTTACCCCTCCTGTACTGCGTTGTTATCTCGTGTATGACCCCTTGCCTTTGTCCTGACAATTCTCTTGTTTACCCCTCCTGTACTGCGTTGCTATCTCCGTGTATGACTCCTGGCTTATGTTCTGACCATTCTCTGCTCGCCCTTCTGTACTGCGCCGTCCTCTCCGTGTATGACCCCCGTTTGTCTGACCTGAGTTTCCCTCTTTACTAATCCAGGGTCCCTGTAAAGTCCTGCACTCATCTCTAGTAGCAGGACGCTAAGCCCCGCCCCCTGTGGTCACATGATCGCAGGTCCTTTTGCTTACTGCTATCTTCAGTGTCCCCTCTCACCACGCTGTTCAGGTCCCCTCTGCCTGAGCCTCCCCTGCAGCATCTGACCCCGGGCCCTTCCACAGTGTGGGTGAGTCACCCTGCTCAGCCGTGGCAGTTTGCTGGTGCTGACAGGAGCATGATAAAACGTTACCTTACAATCATTGTTTCACCTTGCTGTGGTGTTTTTTCTGCACATGTAATAAGCTAAATAATTTTTGCAAACTACTTCAGTGCTTGAGTGCGCTGTTTCCTTCTCAAGTTCTTTTATTTGTAGGCCTCTTTCCATTTACAGTAAATAATAGAATGATGTGCTTTACCAAAGAGCTCTGTCTTGGTCTGATATGTCCACAATATGCCTGCTGTCCCTCTTAAAATAGTAGGGGATGCTTGCTGTCCCTCCAAGTTTCAAACTTTACATTATTAATACGAATAAGAAAAATTTGCCCACCTCAGATGGATAAATTATTGCAGAAGCAATATATGGCTATACAAAGCATAGCTGTGTCGACCCGCCACCACAATTGTGGATTACCAGGGCAATGGGGTACTCAGAGCCGAGCCCATGGAAGTCTATGGGGTTTGTCACAGGTAGCGGTGGCTCGGTCTGTGGCCCTGGCGGTCTGGCGTATGTTGGGGGAATATTTACAGGGGATAGATATATTTACAGTTCGTGACGCCACCTGTAGTCTCTGGTAATTTGTACCAGCGCTGCTGTAGATCTCTGAGGGGATGGTGAGGCAGCTAGATGTCGGGTCCCCTACAGGTGGGACTCTTCTCTCAGGTCGATGGTTATGGTGGGGTTGTGCAGGCATGCAATTAAATAACTCAGTCTCACACCGTCAGCGTCTTTCCATACCTTTTACTTGTAAGATGTTCAGGCAGGTCCCAGGGAGGCTGATGGGGTTAGTGGAGGATGAGTTTTGAGGCAACGGCTGAGCAAGGCAGGGGCCTTCTTTACTTTCCAATGATGATGAGTCCAACCAGCATAAAGCGTAGTTCACTCCTGAAACTTCAGCTATTTCAAAGCTGTACTGCCCGGTCAGTTTTGTGGTGGAGCCTTCCAGTGATGAAACTAGGTTCTTCTATGCTTGGCCTAGCTCAAAGTTCCTATTCCACCTGACCCCTGTTACGTACTGACACTTCAAGGGCTGCTTTCTGTTACCTAAGGTCCAGTAAGCCTCTGGTTTTTCTACCACTATGCGTGAAGCTATAGTGATGCTTCGGTCTCCAGTGACCGGTGACAATGTGCAGGATACTTCAATCCTAAAGCACTTCTGATTTCCTTCCACTGTGCCTTTCGACTTGCTCAAACTCTCAATCTCAGCACTGACTAGGCTAAGGTGAACTGGCTCACCTGTACTAGCCTCCACTACTGTACTGTTGTGTCGACCCGCCACCACAATTGTGGGTTACCAGGGCAATGGGGTACTCAGAGCCGAGCCCGTAGAAGTCTATGGGGATTTTCACAGGTAGCTGTGGCTCGGTCTGTGGCCCTGGCGGTCTGGCGTTTGTTGGGATATATTTACAGGGGGTTGATTTATGTACAGTTCGTGACGCCACCTGTAGTGTTCTGGTAATTAGTACCAGCGCTGCTGTAGATCTCTGAGGGGATGGTGAGGCAGCTAGATGTCGGGTCCCCTACAGGTGGGACTCTTCCCTCAGGTCGGTAGTTAGGTAGGGATTGTGCAGGCATGCAGTAATAACTCAGTCTCACACAGTCAAAGTCTTTCCATACCTTTACTTGCAGAATGGTAAAGCAGGTCCCAGGGAGGCTGATGGGGTTGATGGAGGATGAGCTTTGAGGCAAACGGTTAAGCAAGTTAGGGGCCTCCTTTAACTCCAATGAAGCTGAGTACGACCAGCATGAAGCGTAGTCCTCTCTATAATTCCAGCTAATCTTTAGCTGTTCTGCCCGATCAGTGTTGTGGTTGGAGCCTTTTTGTGAGAAAGATGATTTCCTATATTGTCGTGCACTGACTCACGGTCCTCACTTCCCTCTGACCCCAGTTACGTACTGACTATAAGGGGCTTATCCGCCGCGACCTAGGGTCCGGTAGATTTCTGGTTATATTATCACCTTGCTTGAAACAAAGATGATCCTTCGGTCCCCAGTAACCGGTAGATTCGTGCAGGTATTCTTCACCTATAGCACTTCCTTGCTTTCTTCCACTTTTGCCCTTCGACTTGCTCAGTTCTCAGGAGATATTTCAGCCTGTTTCCAGTGGGGCACAGCTTTGACTAGGCTCGGGTACGTTAAAGTACCTATACTAGACTCCACAATTTGAAGCTGAAGATAGAGCAGAGTCCCTAAGACGTCTTGTCTCTCCTAAGTCTGGACACACACACTGACTCTCCTACTGACACTCCCTTCCACACCCCTACTGGGCGTGTTCGAAGGTACATGATGACATGAAGAACACTTAACCTTTACCTCTCCACTCATCCTCCTGGTATTGTGTACCAGGGCTACACATTCCCCCATGGTAAACGACAGCACTCCCGGGCTGTGGAATACAAAAGACATTTTGTTTATGCAATAACATTGGAACAATAACATCTTCCCATCCGGGAGGTAAGAATACCTTAAACGTTACAAACTTTATAGAAAAATACAAATAGTATCAAATAGCATTCAATAAATAAATTTACAATATACTTGTGAAGGACCCGCACCAAACCTTCAACGTGGGTCCTGGGTGGGCTGCAGGACATCCAAATGCAGACCTCACTCAGTGCCACACCACACGGGTTTTTGGTTCAGAGGTGAGTCAAGGTTTCATGTGAAACCATTAAGAAGGCACTTTAGTGCAACTATTTACAGGATACAGTTTTTGGGCTGGCTCAGTCCTCAGCCTCTGAGTCCATTGTAAACGAAGCTTAATAGGGAAAAACACATTTATATATATAGACTTTTCACAATATATTTACATCAGTTCGTCATAACTATTGCTGATATCTAATGGGTAATTTCCCTTTTGTGGTTCTCTCTGATCTACGTGGTGTAGTTTCAGGTAAATCAATTTGCGATCTGTCTGCACTATGAAACGGTAAACCATAGAACTGCCTTAATCTTTCTATGGATCTGGCAAGCGTACTGATGGCTGGGCGGTGTGAGTCAGCTTCACCAGGAGATCCCATAGTATGGGGCGCTGCTTCAGATGATCCATCTTGAGGTTCTACAGGTTGAGGTGTTGCTGGAAGGGGTAACTCCTGAGCGGGTTCAACTGGCACTACAGGCACAACTGGAGATAGAACGTCCTCTTGTGGCTTATAAAACTGCAACACTGGAATTATCACAGCATCTCCCAGTCGGGGCCAATCCGCAGGAAAATCTCCCAGATCTGTGTGTATAACCTCTTCCTTTTTCTCTCTTTGATTGAAGACAGGGTTCTTGTCGCAACGTTTCAAGGGTTCCGGACATAGTTTCAAATGGTCTCTAGACACAGTGGTTGTTGTTTTTCCTCCGTCTTTACTGACGACACAAACTTTTCCGTTGTCGTACTTAGAATCTTGTATGACGTAGGGTTCTTGCTCCCACTGATTATCCAGTTTATGCATTTTCCTCTTTCTTTTTAATACTACCTCTCCAGGCATCAAAGGCTTGGCAGGAGCATTTCGGTTGTAAACATCTTCCTGTTTCTCCCGTGCCTTATTGAGACTTTCCTCCACACAGATTTGTACTCTTCTGTATTGCTCTTGCCGATTGACGTCCCAGTTCTCAACAGCGTCGTCTGCCTCCGGTTCTACCACTCCAAGTTCTAGGTCCATTGGTAGTTTTCCAGGCCTTGCTCTCATCAGATAGGCTGGAGTGCAGTTAGTTGAGCTTACAGGTATATGATTATACAAATCAACCAAATCAGGTAGTAAATCCGGCCATCGATTCCTGTCTTCCAACGGTATGGATCTCAACAAGTCAAGGACAATATGGTTCATTTTCTCGCAGAGACCATTGGTTTGAGGGTGATATGGTGTTGTTCTTATTTTCTTGCACCCGTACATATGACAGAATTCCTTGAATAAATCGGCTTCAAAAGCAGGTCCCTGATCGGTTAAGACTTGCTCGGGATACCCATGCGGTCTGCAGAAGCTTGCTTGAAAGGTCTTCGCGGCCGTCACTGCAGTCTGGTCCTTCACTGGAACAACTACCAGAAATCGGGAGTAATGGTCCACCATGGTCAAGGCGTATGAGTATCCAGATCTACTTGGCGACAATTTGACGTGGTCCAGGGCCACAATCTCCAGGGGACGAGTCGTCCGGATAGGTTGCAGGGGGCCTTCTGACTTCCGTAGTCCTTTCTTCTGAGACCACAGGGTCCACAGTTCCGACACCACCTCTCGACGGAGCTGCGCATCCCTACCCAGTAGAACCGGCATCTCAACAGTGTCTCCAGCTTCCTCCAGCCAAAGTGTCCTGCTTGATCGTGGTACGCTTCCAACACCATTGGGACGTCTGCCTTGGGGACCACGATTTGCCAGACCATTTCATGGGTTCTGGGGTTGACGTATCTTCTGCACAACTTCTCACGGTATAGGAACAACCTGCTTTTCTCGTTCCACAGGAGCTTGGCTGACATAGGTGCATCCTTTTCCAAGGAGGAACCTTCCTGTTTTAACAACTCCTTGATGCGGCTGACCACTGGATCACTGTCCTGAGTCTCTTTCCAGCTGTGATGGGGTAAAGGATTTAATGTTGCACCATACTGCTTTCTGTGAACTCGATGCTCGTGGACTACCCCATTTCGATGGAACGCGGGTAGCTCAATTTCTTCCAGGTCGTCCGATTCTTCTTCCGTATCAGAGTCATGCGGCATTCGGGACAACGCATCAGCATTAGCATTCTTTCGACCTGCCCGGTACTTGATAGTAAACTGGTAATTGGACAACCGAGCCATCCATCGCTGCTCCATGGCACCCAGCTTGGCGGTTTCCAGGTGCGTTAACGGGTTGTTGTCTGTAAACGCAGTGAACTTATTGGAGGCCAGATAGTGCTTAAATCTTTCGGTAATGGCCCAGACCAGCGCCAGAAACTCTAGCTTGAAGCTGCTATAATTTTCCGGATTCCTTTCAGTTGGCCTGAGTTTTCTGCTAGCATATGCGATGACTTTTTCTTGTCCATTCTGCTTCTGACTGAGAACTGCTCCTAGCCCTTCATTACTGGCGTCGGTGTACAACAGGAACGGTTGGCTGTAATCAGGATAGGTTAAGATCTCATCACCTGTCAGGATCTCTTTCATCTTTTGGAATGCTTCAGCCTGTTCTTTACCCCAATTAAAGGGAGGGTTTCTGCTCTTTAAGGATTGTCCTACCAGGAGGTCCTGTAAAGGAGCTGCCTTCTTCGTGTAATCTTTCACGAATCTCCTGTAGTAACCCGTTAGTCCCAGGAACTGTCGCACTTCCTTAAGGTTCTTCGGCTCCGGCCACTTCTGGATGGCAGTGACTTTCTCTGGGTCCGGCGCTACTCCTTCAGAACTGACGATGTGCCCCAAGTATTGTACCTTCTGCTTGAGTAGATGGCATTTTGAGGGTTTCAACTTCATCCCGTACCTGGACAGGGACTCAAACACTTCTGCCAGGTGCTTCAGATGGTCCTCATATGTCTTGGAATACACGATAACGTCGTCTAGGTATAGCAGCACGGTTTCAAAATTGAGATGTCCCAGACAGTTTTCCATCACTCTCTGAAATGTTCCTGGGGCACTGCTGAGCCCAAACGGCATTCTGTCGAACTCACAGAGCCCCATTGGGGTGGTGAAAGCCGTTTTCTCACGATCCTCCTCAGCCACAGCCACTTGCCAGTAACCACTAGTCAGATCAAGGGTAGAAAAGTAGTTAGCCGTTTTCAGAGCAGCTAATGATTCCTCTATACGTGGTAACGGGTATGCATCCTTGTGTGTTATGCGGTTCACCTGCCTGTAATCCACACACATTCTCATACTACCATCTTTCTTTTTAACCAGAACTAGAGGGGCTGCCCAGGGACTACAACTATCCCTTATCACCCCAGCTTTCTTCATATCATTCAACATTTCTTTAGCCTTCTGATAATGAGCTGGAGGTATGGGCCTATACCGCTCTTTGATGGGAGGATGACTGCCTGTAGGGATATGATGTTGTACTCCCTTAATTGTCCCAAAATCAAGTGGGTTTTTGCTAAACACTTGGGCGTACTCTTGCACCACCCGTAATACCCCTTGCTTCTGGTGAGCGGGAGTGGTGTCCGTCCCAACATGGAGCTGCTGACACCATTCCGCCACCTGAGTTGCTGGGTCATTGTCCTCCTCTATTTGACAGGAGTCTAAGGACTCAGCCGGGAGAATGGAATTATTGTCGACAGCATGAAGTTTAGCAATGGTTGCATAACGGGGTAAATTTACCTCATCATCTCCCCAATTGAGAAGCCGTACAGGTACTCTCCCCTTCACCACTTCTACTACTCCTCTAGCAGTCATAAGTGTAGGTCTATGTTCGGAATGGTGGGGTTCTACTACAGCTTGGTAATTCTGTCCTCTCAGACCTATGGCTGCCCTGCACCAAATGATCATTTCACTCATTGGGGGTATCACAATAGGATTCGAGTCAGTGACCCGTACATTACCAATTTCGCCGTCGGTAAGCTTCGCTTGTTGCTGACACACCAGGGCCCGGATCTCTCTTTGGATGACTCCTCTCTGCCTTGGTCGGGCAATCTCAGCGAGCTGTTGGAGCAAGAACACTACTTCTTCCAAACAATTACCAATAACATTAGTACCCAATATTATATTTAGACCATTCTCCTCATTTACAGTCTTCACTACCAGAAGTCCCTGGTCTTTCAACTCCTCTCTTCCCACCTTTACATCTACACATTTTGTTCCAAGTACTTCTACAGGAAGACCATTAGAAGCATACACGGTAAAGTCAAGGCTCGGGGGTTTAAGATCGTCCATTGACCAGTACTTGGTATATAGGGCATCAGGTATGAGGGTGACTTGAGACCCAGTGTCTAGCAATGCTGGAACAGCAATCCCATCTAAAATAATGGACAGGTAGGGTCGCCCGCCCACATACCTGCGGTTCCAGTCTAGGGGGCCTGGCGGGTATTCTCCTGGGTGTTGGCCCTTGGACCCAGGTTCTGCCCGTTTAAAGGACACTGTGGAGACAAATGACCTTTTCGGTTGCAGCGAAAACAGACGATCTCTCGACGAGAAGGGTGTTGATCAGAGGTTGCTCCTGGGGGTGGCGTTGTCCTCCTCCGGGGGGCGACGTCTTCTTTCTTCTCCGGTGCATCCACGGGACGTCTTCTGGGCAGTCCGCTAGCAAGATTTTTCCTTCCTCTTCTTTCCGCAGTTGCAGGGCACTCATAACAGCAGCCAGATTTTTAGTCAGCTGGCGCACCTCTGAGCGCAGACAGTCCAATTCACTAGGAGATGTCACCTGCGCTTTGGCTTCAGCCACTAGCGGGGAACAGGGGGTTACTGCCGGTTCCGGAGTGACTTCACCCTGATGATGTTGGGTGCCACCTCAGGTTTGCCCAGGGGCCGCAGCCCTTTTATTGCCATGTCCTTTAGGGCATCAAAGGTAGCATCCGGATGATCTAAGGACCACCAATTTACAGTTCTGCGTTCCTCTGGGGATCTCAATCCCTGTATAAACTGTTCTTTCAACATTTTATTCTCATGGAGAGCATTTAAATTGTTAATTTGCTTGAGTGCTTTCAGGGCTCCTTGCAATCGGCAAGCATAGTCCCGGATGCTGTCACCTGGCTGTTGTGAACAGTGATAGAAGGCCATCCGGAGATCCGTTTCTGTGCGGTCTTCAAATATGGCATTTAGTTTAAGGAAAATCGCAGGTACCGACTCCAGATCAACGGTATCCCAAGTCTCCACTTCCCTCTCAGCAGCGCCAGTTAACTGCCCTATTAACACAGCAGCTTTTTGTTTCTCAGGCATGGAGTACATTTCCAATAGGCTGCTTAACTTCCGCTTGAAGCCTGATAATGTGCCTGGCTCACCGCTGTACTGGGGAAGCCATTTCGCCCCAGGCATATATGGAAGCGTTAGTGGCATGATCGGGACTACCGGACTAGGTGCTGGGCCTGCGCCTCCATCTGGCGCTACAATACCAGACGGTGCGGGATTAAGCCCTCCGGCCGGGGCCGCACTGTCAGCCTGTTGTTGTGACATCCTTGCTCCCCCTTGGTTAAACGGAGCCTACCGGTTTCAGATGCTGCTTCTTCACAGGCACCGCAGTGGGAATAGGACCTTCGTCGCAGGCGCTCTGATGTCAGAGCGTTCACTTCCTGTTGCAGGACCTGCCGCTGAGTCAGAGCCGGGGGCGTGTCCAAGACTCTGCGCGCTCTTTCAGGTACGCCCTCCTTCTTCTCCAACGCTTTAGGCGCGAATCTGGCGGCAAATATGGCGGTATTTGGCGCCAAACAACAGCAACAGTCTTTTTCACTCAAACAGTTACATAGGCACGCAGGGCTCGCAATTCTGCGAGTTTCGTATCCTGTTCGTGACGCCAAGTTGTTGTGTCGACCCGCCACCACAATTGTGGGTTACCAGGGCAATGGGGTACTCAGAGCCGAGCCCGTAGAAGTCTATGGGGATTTTCACAGGTAGCTGTGGCTCGGTCTGTGGCCCTGGCGGTCTGGCGTTTGTTGGGGATATATTTACAGGGGGTTGATTTATGTACAGTTCGTGACGCCACCTGTAGTGTTCTGGTAATTAGTACCAGCGCTGCTGTAGATCTCTGAGGGGATGGTGAGGCAGCTAGATGTCGGGTCCCCTACAGGTGGGACTCTTCCCTCAGGTCGGTAGTTAGGTAGGGATTGTGCAGGCATGCAGTAATAACTCAGTCTCACACAGTCAAAGTCTTTCCATACCTTTACTTGCAGAATGGTAAAGCAGGTCCCAGGGAGGCTGATGGGGTTGATGGAGGATGAGCTTTGAGGCAAACGGTTAAGCAAGTTAGGGGCCTCCTTTAACTCCAATGAAGCTGAGTACGACCAGCATGAAGCGTAGTCCTCTCTATAATTCCAGCTAATCTTTAGCTGTTCTGCCCGATCAGTGTTGTGGTTGGAGCCTTTTTGTGAGAAAGATGATTTCCTATATTGTCGTGCACTGACTCACGGTCCTCACTTCCCTCTGACCCCAGTTACGTACTGACTATAAGGGGCTTATCCGCCGCGACCTAGGGTCCGGTAGATTTCTGGTTATATTATCACCTTGCTTGAAACAAAGATGATCCTTCGGTCCCCAGTAACCGGTAGATTCGTGCAGGTATTCTTCACCTATAGCACTTCCTTGCTTTCTTCCACTTTTGCCCTTCGACTTGCTCAGTTCTCAGGAGATATTTCAGCCTGTTTCCAGTGGGGCACAGCTTTGACTAGGCTCGGGTACGTTAAAGTACCTATACTGGACTCCACAATTTGAAGCTGAAGATAGAGCAGAGTCCCTAAGACGTCTTGTCTCTCCTAAGTCTGGACACACACACTGACTCTCCTACTGACACTCCCTTCCACACCCCTACTGGGCGTGTTCGAAGGTACATGATGACATGAAGAACACTTAACCTTTACCTCTCCACTCATCCTCCTGGTATTGTGTACCAGGGCTACACACTGTCTCTCTGAATCGACAGGAATCTTGGTGCTCCAGACAGGCACTCCTTCTCCCTCCCTTCACCTCAGGAGACACTACTAGACTCCCTTGTGCTAAAAACCACACCCCTCTACACCCCTGCTGGGTGTGTCCGAAGTATATGTGATGTCATGTAGAGCCCTTAACCGTTACCTCTCCACTCATCCTCCTGGTATTGTGTACCTTAAATACCAGGGCTACACATTCCCCCATGGTAAACGACAGCACTCCCGGGCTGTGAAATACAAAGAGACAATTTTGTTTATGCATTAAACATTAACATTAACTCGTCCCATCCGGGAGGTAAGGATTTCTTGAACGTTGCAAACAAAACATTAAATATAGAAAAATACAAAATATTAAATAGACATGTTCATATAATAAACGGCAAGATTCTTGTGAAGGACCCGCACCAAACCTTCAACGTGGGTCCTGGGTGGGCTGCAGGACATATGAATGCAGACCTCACTCAGTGCCATACCACACGGGTTTTATGTTCAGAGGTAAGTCAAGGCTTCGTGTGAAACCATTATAAGGCACCTTAGTGCAACTATTTACAAGATAAGTTCTGGGCTGGCACAGTCCTCAGCCTCCAGTCCATTATAAGACACCATAAGGAAAAGACACATATATATATATACTTTTTACAATATTCACATTAATTTGTTATAATTACTGCTGGTATCGAATGGGTATCTTCCCTTTTGTGATTCGCTCTGATCTACGTGGAGTAGCTTCAGGTATATTAAGTTGTGATCTGTCTGCACTGCGTAACGGCAAACTATAGAACTGCCTCAATCTTTCTATGGATCTGGCAAGCGTACTGATGGCTGGGCGGTGTGAGTCAGCTTCACCAGGGGATCCCATAGTATGGGGCGCTGCTTCTGATGATCCTTCTTGAGATTCCGTAGGTTGAGGTGTTGCTGGGATGGGTAACTCCTGAACGGACTCAACTGGCACCACAGACACAACTGGAGGTAGAACTTCCTCTTGTGGCTGATAAAACTGCAACACCGGAACTATTACAGCATCTCCCAGTCGGGGCCAATCCGCAGGAAAATCTCCCAGATCCGTGTGTATGACCTCTTCCTTTCCTTCCTCTTGATTGATGACAGGGTTCTTTTCACAAAGCTTTAAGGGTTCTGGACACAATTTCAAATGGTCTCTGGACACAGTGGTTATTGTTCTTCCTCCGTCCTTACTGATGATACAAACTTTTCTGTTGTCATATTTAGAATCTTGTACAACGTAGGGTTCTTGTTCCCACTGGTTATCCAATTTGTGCATTTTCCTTTTCCTTTTTAATACCACTTCTCCAGGCATCAAAGGCTTGGCAGGAGCATTTCTGTTGTAAATATCTTCCTGTTTCTCCCGTGCCTTGTTGAGACTTTCTTCTACACAGATTTGCACTCGTCTGTACTGCTCTTGCCGATTGATGTCCCAGTTTTCAATGGCGTCGTCTGCCTCCGGTTCTACCACTCCAAGTTCTAAATCCATTGGTAGTCTTCCGGGCCTTGCTCTCATAAGATAGGCTGGAGTGCAGTTAGTGGAACTTACAGGTATATGGTTATACAAGTCAACCAAATCAGGTAGTAAGTCCGGCCATCGATTTCTGTCTTCCAACGGTATGGATCTCAACAAGTCAAGGACAATATGGTTCATTTTTTCGCAAAGACCGTTGGTTTGAGGGTGGTATGGCGTTGTTCTAATTTTCTTGCACCCGTACATGTGACAGAATTCCTTGAATAAATCAGCTTCGAAAGCAGGTCCTTGATCGGTTAATACTTGCTCCGGATACCCATGCGGTCTGCAGAAGCTTGCTTGAAAGGTTTTCGCGGCCGTCACTGCGGTCTGATCCTTAACTGGAACAACCACCAGAAATCTGGAGTAATGGTCCACCATGGTCAGGGCGTATGAGTATCCAGATCTACTTGGCGACAGTTTGACGTGGTCCAGGGCCACAATCTCCAGGGGGCGAGTCGTCCGGATAGGTTGCAGGGGTGCCTTCTGACTACCGTAGTCCTTCCTTCTGAGACCACAGGGTCCACAGTTCCGACACCACCTCTCAATGGAGCTGCGCATCCCTACCCAGTAGAACCGGCATCTCAACAGGGTCTCCAGCTTTCTCCAGCCAAAGTGTCCTGCTTGATCGTGGTATGCTTCCAACACCATTGGGACGTCTGCCTTGGGGACCACGATTTGCCAGACCATCTCATGGGTTCTGGGGTTGACGTATCTCCTGCACAACTTCTCACGGTATAGGAACAACCTGCTTTTCTCGTTCCACAGGAGCTTGGCTGACATAGGTGCATCCTTTTCCAAAGAGGAGCCTTCCTGTCTTAACAACTCCTTGATGCGGCTGACCACTGGATCACTGTCCTGAGTCTCTTTCCAGCTGTGATGGGGTAAAGGATTTAATGTTGCACCATACTGCTTTCTGTTGACTCGATGCTCGTGGACTACCCCATTTCGATGGAACGCAGGTAGCTCAATTTCTTCCAGGTCGTCCGATTCTTCTTCCGTATCAGAGTCATGCGGCATTCGGGACAATGCGTCAGCATTAGCATTCTTTCGACCTGCCCGGTACTTGATAGTAAACTGGTAATTGGACAACCGAGCCATCCATCGCTGCTCCATGGCACCCAGCTTGGCGGTTTCCAGGTGCGTTAAGGGGTTGTTATCTGTAAACGCAGTGAACCGATTGGAGGCCAGATAATGCTTAAATCTTTCAGTAATGGCCCAGACCAGCGCCAGAAACTCCAGCTTGAAGCTGCTATAATTTTCCGGATTCCTTTCAGTTGGCCTGAGTTTTCTGCTGGCATATGCGATGACTTTTTCTTGGCCATTCTGCTTCTGACTGAGAACTGCTCCCAACCCTTCATTACTGGCGTCGGTGTACAACAGGAACGGTTGGCTGTAATCAGGATAGGTTAAGATCTCATCACCTGTAAGGATCTCTTTCATCTTTTGGAATGCTTCAGCCTGTTCCTTACCCCAATTAAAGGAGGGTTTCTGCTCTTTAGGGATTGTCCTACTAGGAGGTCCTGTAAAGGAGCTGCCTTCTTCGTGTAATCTTTCACGAATCTCCTGTAGTAACCCGTTAGTCCCAGGAACTGTCGCACTTCCTTAAGGTTCTTCGGCTCCGGCCACTTCTGGATGGCAGTGACTTTCTCTGGGTCCGGCGCTACTCCTTCCGAACTGACGATGTGCCCCAAGTATTGTACCTTCTGTTTGAGTAGATGGCATTTTGAGGGTTTTAATTTCATCCCGTACCTGGACAGGGACTCGAATACTTCTGCCAGGTGCTTCAGATGATCCTCATAAGTCTTGGAATACACGATGACGTCGTCTAGGTATAGCAGCACGGTTTCAAAATTGAGATGTCCCAGGCAGTTCTCCATCACTCTCTGAAATGTTCCTGGGGCACTACTGAGCCCAAACGGCATTCTGTCGAACTCACAGAGCCCCATTGGGGTGGTGAAAGCCGTTTTCTCACGATCCTCCTCAGCCACAGCCACTTGCCAGTAACCACTAGTCAGATCAAGGGTAGAAAAGTAGTTAGCCGTTTTCAGAGCAGCTAATGATTCCTCTATGCGTGGTAACGGGTATGCATCCTTGTGTGTTATGCGGTTCACCTGCCTGTAATCCACACACATTCTCATACTACCATCTTTCTTTTTAACCAGAACTAGAGGGGCTGCCCAGGGGCTACAACTATCCCTTATCACCCCGGCCTTCTTCATATCATGCAACATTTCTTTAGCCTTCTGATAATGGGCTGGGGGTATAGGCCTATACCGCTCCTTGATGGGAGGATGACTGCCTGTAGGGATATGATGTTGGATTCCCTTAATTACCCCAAAATCAAGTGGGTGCTTGCTAAACACTTGGGCATACTCTTGCACCACCCGTAATACCCCTTGCTTCTGGTGAGCGGGAGTGGTGTCCGTCCCAACATGGAGTTGCTGACACCATTCCGCCACCTGAGTTGCTGGGTCATTGTCCTCCGCTATTTGACAGGAGTCTAAGGACTCAGCCGGAAGAATAGAATTATTGTCGACAGCATGTAGTTTAGCAATGGTTGCATAACGGGGTAAGTTTACCTCATCATCTCCCCAATTGAGAAGCCGTACCGGTACTCTTCCATTCACCACTTCTACTACTCCCCTAGCAGTCATAAGTGTAGGTCTATGTTCTGAATGGTGGGGTTCTACTACAGCTTGGTAATTCTGTCCTCTCAGACCTATGGCTGCCCTGCACCAGATAATCATTTCACTCATTGGGGGTATCACAATAGGATCCGAGTCAGTGACCCGTACATTACCAATTTCGCCGTCTGTAAGCTTCGCTTGCTGCTGACACACCAGGGCCCGGATCTCTCTTTGGATTACTCCTTTCTGCCTTGGTCGGGCAATCTCAGCGAGCTGTTGGAGCAAGAACACAACTTCTCCCAAACAATTACCGATAATGTTAGTGCCCAAAATTATATTTAAACCGTTCTCCTCATTTGCAGTCTTTACTACCAGAAGCCCCTGGTCTTTCAACTCCTCTCTGCCCACCTTTACATCTACACATTTTGTCCCGAGTACTTCTACAGGAAGACCATTAGAAGCATATACGGTAAAGTCAGGGCTCGGGGGTTTAAGACTGTCCATTGACCAGTACTTAGTATATAGGGCATCAGGTATTAGGGTCACTTGGGACCCAGTGTCTAACAATGCCGGAACTGCAATACCATCTAAGATGATGGACAGGTAGGGTCGCCCACCCACATACCTGCGGTTCCAGTCTAAGAGGCCTGACGGGTATTCTCCTGGGTGTTGGCCCTTGGACCCAGGTTCTGCCCGTTTAAAGGACACTGTGGAGACATATGACCTTTCCGGTTGCATCGATAACAGGTGATCTCTCGACGAGGAGGGTGTTGATCAGAGGTCGCTCCTGGGGGTGGCGTTGTCCTCCTCCGGGAGGCGACGTCTTCTTTCTTCTCCGGTGCATCCACGGACGTCTTCTGGGCAGTCAGCTAACAAGATCTTCCCTTCCTCCTCTTTCCGCAGCTGCAGGGCACTCATTACAGCAGCCAGATTTTTAGTCAGCTGGCGCACCTCTGAGCGCAGACAATCCAATTCACTGGGAGGTGTCACCTGCGTTTTGGTTTCGGCCACTAACGGGGAACAGGGGGTTACTGCCGGTTCCAGAGTGACTTCACCCTGATGATGTTGGGTTGCCACCTCAGGTTTGCCCAGGGGCCGCAGCCCTTTTATTGCCATGTCTTTTAGGGCATCAAAGGTAGCATCCGGATGATCTAAGGACCACCAGTTTACAGTTCTGCGTTCCTCTTGGGATCTCAATCCCTGGATAAATTGTTCTTTCAGCATTTTATTCTCATCGATAGCATTTAAATTATTAATCTGCTTAAGAGCTCTCAGGGCTCCTTGTAGTCGGCAAGCGTAGTCCCGGATGCTGTCACCTGGCTGTTGTGAACAGTGATAGAAGGCCATCCGGAGATCCGTTTCTGTGCGGTCTTCAAATATGGCATGCAGCTTAAGGAAGATCGCAGGTACCGACTCCTGATCAACGGTATCCCAAGTCTCCACTTCCCTCTCAGCAGCGCCAGTTAGCTGCCCTATTAGCACAGCAGCTTTTTGTCTCTCAGTCATGGAGTACATTTCTAGGATGCTGCATAACTTCCGCTTGAAGCCTGCTAATGTGCCTGGCTCACCGCTGTACTGGGGAAGCCATTTCGCCCCAGGCATATATGGGAGCGTTAGTGGCATGATCGGGACTACCGGACTGGGTGCTGGACCTGCACCCCCATCTGGCGCTACAATACCAGGCGGTGCGGGATTGGGGCCTCCGGCCGGGCCGCACTGTCAGCCGGTTGTTGTGACATCTTAGCGCCCCCTTGGTTAAACGGAGCCTACCGGTTTCAGATGCTGCTACTTCACAGGCACAGCAGTGGGAACAGGACCTTCGTCGCAGGCGCTCTGATGTCAGAGCGTCCACTTCCTGTTGCAGGACCTGCCGCTGAGTCAGAGCCGGGGGCGTGTCCAAGACTTTGCGCGCTCTTTCAGGTACGCCCACCTTCTTCTCCAGCGCCTCAGGGCGCGAATATGGCGACAAATATGGCGGTATTTGGCGCCAAAAGCACAGACAGTCCTTTTTCACAAAAACACTCCACAGGCACACAGGGCTCGCAATGCTGCAAGTTTCGTATCCTGTTCGTGACGCCAAAGTTTTGTGTCGACCCGCCACCACAATTGTGGATTACCAGGGCAATGGGGTACTCAGAGCCGAGCCCATGGAAGTCTATGGGTTTGTCACAGGTAGCGGTGGCTCGGTCTGTGGCCCTGGCGGTCTGGCGTATGTTGGGGGAATATTTACAGGGGATAGATATATTTACAGTTCGTGACGCCACCTGTAGTCTCTGGTAATTTGTACCAGCGCTGCTGTAGATCTCTGAGGGGATGGTGAGGCAGCTAGATGTCGGGTCCCCTACAGGTGGGACTCTTCTCTCAGGTCGATGGTTATGGTGGGGTTGTGCAGGCATGCAATTAAATAACTCAGTCTCACACCGTCAGCGTCTTTCCATACCTTTTACTTGTAAGATGGTAAGGCAGGTCCCAGGGAGGCTGATGGGGTTGATGGAGGATGAGTTTTGAGGCAACGGCTGAGCAAGGCAGGGGCCTCCTTTACTTTCCAATGATGATGAGTCCAACCAGCATAAAGCGTAGTTCACTCCTGAAACTTCAGCTATTTCAAAGCTGTACTGCCCGGTCAGTTTTGTGGTGGAGCCTTCCAGTGATGAAACTAGGTTCTTCTCTGCTTGGCCTAGCTCAAAGTTCCTATTCCACCTGACCCCTGTTACGTACTGACACTTCAAGGGCTGCTTTCTGTTACCTAAGGTCCAGTAAGCCTCTGGTTCTTTTACCACTATGCGTGAAGCTATAGTGATGCTTCGGTCCCCAGTGACCGGTGACAATGTGCAGGATACTTCAATCCTAAAGCACTTCTGATTTCCTTCCACTGTGCCTTTCGACTTGCTCAAACTCTCAATCTCAGCACTGACTAGGCTAAGGTGAACTGGCTCACCTGTACTAGCCTCCACTACTGTACTGTCTCGCTGAATCGACAGGAATCTTGGTGCTCCAGACAGGCACTCCTTCTCTCTCCCTTCACCTCAGGAGACACTACTAGACTCCCTTGTGCTAAAAACCACACCCCTCTACACCCCTGCTGGGTGTGTCCGAAGTATATGTGATGTCATGTAGAGCCCTTAACCGTTACCTCTCCACTCATCCTCCTGGTATTGTGTACCTTAAATACCAGGGCTACACATAGCCATCTGCTAGCCCTCCAAAAATACTTAATGAGGGCCACCTACTGGCCGTCTAACAACAGTAAAGGCCGCCTGATGGCCCTCTGCAAATAGTGATGGCTAGAGTTGAGCGATACTTTCCGATATCCAAAAGTATCGGAATCGGAATGGTATCGCCGATACCATTAAAATATCGGCGATACCCGATACCGATACCGGAAGTCCCATGTAAGTCTATGGGAACAAAATATCGTAACTAAAAAAACCTCTTTCTTTCCTTGTAAACACTAAATATACACACATAGAATACATATATATATATATATATATATACACACACACACACACATGTCATTGTGACATATATATATACATATATGTATAGTTTATACACTTCTACATAGTAAAATATCCTCTGATTCAATTGCCGGGTAAAGCCGGCTTCTGTGAAAAGACAGAAGCACCCGACATGAAATGACACTTGGTGTACATAGGGTTAACCATGTCTTTTCATGTCCTTTGCTATCTGATTTGCACAAACAATTACATCAGTCTATGTGTGCAAAATTTCACACCTGTAGGGGTTAATTAAAGGTGTAAATTCGTTGTAAAAAACCCGGACTTTTTTGCTACGAATTTACACCTTTAATTAACCCCTACAGGTGTGAAATTTTGCACACTTACACTCATGTAATTGTTTGTGCAAATCAGATATCAAACTACATGAAAAGACATGGTTAACCCTATGTACACCAAGTGTCATTTCATGTCGGGTTCTGCATTTTCACAAAAGCCGGCAATTGAATTAGCGGCTATTATACTATGTAGAAGTGTATGAACTATAAATATAAATATATATATATATATATATATGTGTCACAAATTCAATGACATGTATATATATATATGAGGTGTAAAATTGCTGAAAAAAAATGCATGGGCTCCCGCCCTATTTTCGCAACCAGACAGACAAAGCCAGTGAGTGGGGGCAGATAATAATAGCCCAGAGGGACCATTTTTTTGGCCCCCCCCCCGGCTACTTAACATCTGACCCCAGACACCCCAGAAAGGGCAAATCTCTAATTAGATTTGCCCTTTCTGGCACTTTGCCCGTCTATTCCCATTGCCCTGTAGCGGTGGCGAATGGGTTAATAAGGGGTTAAAATTACCTTGCAATTGAAAGGTCACTTTAAGCCAGGTTAATAATTGAGAGCTGTCAATTAGACAACTATAAATTATTAATCCTATTGTATGAAAGAAAAATCAAACACACACACTTTAATAAAAAAGAAGTTTAATGAAATAATCACAGTTTTTGACCATCTTTTATTTACCTGCTAAAACCATTTCCTGTAATAAAAATAAAATAATAAAGCAAAATTATTCTTACCAATCCGATGCACAGTCAGGTCCCACGGTGTAATCCTTCAGAAAGGGTTAATGTTTACTGCAGGGACCGCAGCTAATGCTGCAGTCTCACAGTAAACCCCCAAATGAATGAGCTCCTCTCCTGGCTGACAGGAGAGGAAGTGGAAAGCTTAATTGATTGCTTTCCACTTTCACTTCAGGTCAGCCAGGGACACCATCAGTGACGTCAGAGGGAACTGATTAACAAAAATAGGGGTTCCCTTCGAAAAAAAAATGGCGTGGGGTCCCCCCTATTTTTGTTAACCAGCCAGATGAAGCAGACCGCTGAGGCCTGGATTTTCAGGCTGTTAAGGAGCCAAGATCCATGGACCTTGCCAGCCTGATAATACCAGGCCACAGCAGTCTGCATATCTTGGCTGATTAACAAAAATAGGGGATCCCCTCGAAAAAAAAACGGCGTGGGGTCCCCCCTATTTTTGTTAACCAGCCAGATGAAGCAGACCGCTGAGGCCTGGTTTTTCAGGCTGGTAAGGATCCAATATCCATGGACCTTGCAAGCCTGATAATACCAGGCCACAGCAGTCTGCTTAGCTTGGCTGGTTAACAAAAATAGGGGATCCCCTCGAAAAAAAAACGGCGTAGGGGTCCCCCTATTTTTGTTAACCAGCCAAGTAAAATGCAGACTGCTGCGGCCTGGTATTAAAAGACTGTCAAGGCCCATGGATTTTGGCCCTCAACAGCCTGATAATACCAGGCTACAGCAGCCCCACATTTGGCGCATCAAAAGATGTGCCAATTGTGGCACTTTACCCGGCTCTTCCCACTTGCCCTGTAGCGGTGGCAAGCGGGGTAATAAGGGGTTAATGTCACCGTTGA